>JAEMPF020030042.1:0-10496 GCA_022496165.2 Catalaphyllia jardinei | reverse complement strand
GAGAGAGAGAGAGAGAGAGAGAGAGAGAGAGAGACCAATAGTTATTTACAAACTCTTAACTCTCATTAACTCTAAGGATGTAATTAAATAAAGTTAATATCGAAACTGATCAGTAACAGGGGACTTTTCCACTTACGTTTTCTGCGTTCATGTTCCAACTGTCTGCAAAATTAAGAAACACATACAGTTTGTAGCTAATCTTTTAAGTCAAGATGCAAATGAACACTGTACGAGACCATATTTTGAGTCCTCCGCTGCACAAAGAGGATGTGTAGTATTGGTTGTAATTAGAGGTGTGAATTTCGTTAAGTTGGTGTTAGTAGGGACCTTAAGCATCGAACAGGAAAAAGGAAAGTTATGCAGTGTGTTGCCTTGAGGAGCGATACCTGTGTCAGCTGGCGAACGATCACAGTGATATAACCCTTCCATGAAAACAACTGTTCGTGGGCTAGTTTAATATACTAAAAACTGTAAGATGGACCCTATGCTATGGCGGATGCATTTGCCTACAAACTGATCCGAAAGAATGCATATTATGGGAAACCTTTTGAGTATTTTGCTTACCTATGTACAAAATTGTGAATAATGGCTCCTCAGTGAAAACTTTCAGACATGTGGATTGGAAATTGATCACGTGATCATGTCGCCAGAATATTTTAAGTTTTAATGTATGATTTTTCAGCGCTCTGACGTGACCATCTTAGCATACGTCAAGAGATATGTGGACTCTTCAACACTGAACGTCCGCTGAGGGATATGGAGAAACAGCAAGCCTTTGAGGAGTAAGTGCATTTGATGCAATGAGCTGAGGAGCTGTGAGAGTTCATCTTAGTGAAGTTTGCCATTTCGAGTTTTTTCGTTTCTAGACCGCATGAACAGCCCTAAGACAAAGAGAAAAATGTTTACGTTAAAAACGCAAATGAGCGAATTTCGCTCCTTTTGATCCCATTTCTTCCAGAAAATATCAACAAACATGCGTTTTAATAAGCCTATCCACGGACACAAAATTCAGAATTACCTTGCACAACTTAGTTAACGTGCAAAATACAACAGGGAGGTCGTAATCAATAGCTTCCGTCTTAATTGTCTCACGGGTTCTGAAGGAAGTGCAATAAATATTACCTCCGAAAATACCTGCTTAATATCTTTCATTTGAATCGTCGCACCTTAGGAGTCGATCCACAGACTCGAAAATTATGACCACCTTTTACAGCCTACATAACCCTACCAGACGGAGGTACTTAGCAGTAGCTTTCATCTTGATGGGCACAGCTTTCTTTAAGCTCAGGACTTAAGAAGCTATGGCATGACAAACGCTACTTGCGAAAATACTGCGGAAAAAGCTGCCAGGCTTTAGGATTTGATCCAGTGATTCTTAATGTTTGAGCTACTGTGGTGAAGTTTAGATGTAGCCTTGGGTATTTACACCTAATTGGTAGCTTACGCAAAACTTTCGTAACTCGGGACAGTTGTTGACGGTGCTAAGCTCTGAACGTGGATTTCACATTACCTACTAATCTCTTACTTCAGCTGATTGCCATTGAGTTCTTATACCGATTTCACTTCTGTTCCCTTTAGTGCTTGAACTCTCTTGCATTGTCGCGAGCAGATCGTCTTGTCCCACATACCACTCCGCCGTTCACTCAATAATGTTTCATAGCAGATAGAGCATGGCATTTATTGAAAATTAAAAGTGCAATATAAACCCCAGGGAAAACTACCTTTTATACGAAGCAGGGATAGGCCTTAACATGTTCAGTTAAAAAAATAGCAAGCGTGTGTCTGAATTGGACACCCTGCAGCCTTCAGACTCCCCTACATCACTCAGGCATGCTGTTTTAATGCCATTACAGGAGTATCGAGGTCAAGGTTTCAGGAATTTTAATTTGCTAGCGTTTTTTGTCCAGTCCAAAGCGAAGAAATTGGATATATGTTACTAATTTTGTCAGTGGCTGGAACTATTGGCAAAGGGGGGAGAAAAAAAAAACAAACAAAAGATTGCGTAGGTGGCCTTGGTGTGATTATGCATTGTAAACAAACCCATTTTTAGATCACAGGAAAGCGAAATGTTTCAATTTACCAATCCCCAGCAGTTGGTGCTTAATGATTAAAACATATCTATTGGGCAACTAGAGAAAATGGTTCGATTTAGATGGGGTTTTAACCGTTAGTTTCGACCCATAAATGATAAACAGAGTTCATGTACGTGAAAAAATCACTGACCTAAACCGTGGTGATATTGCTTTAAATGACAAACATTGTTACAACAGAAAACGAAAATCTCGTAGCAGAAGTAAGTTATCCTCAATTTTTCAATTGTAATAGCGGACAATCGAGCCTCTGCGTTATGACAATTTTGTATTGAAGCGGAAGTAATTTATTTATGCACAGAAAGTTGCAGGGTTAAAATATACCGATCATTGGTGCGAGGAGAAAGAAAACTGGTGAAAGGAATAGTCGCGAGAAAATTATATGTGCTTTCTGACGAACATAAACCCATAAAGTGAAGTTGAACCTTCTGTAGATTGAACATGGAAAATCAGTTTTAAATTACGTATACACCATCTTTGATTTCAGTTCAGTGAAGGCCTAATTTATGCTGCACACATCATTTGCAGTGATTACAATTCAAACCAGTGAAGATAGCATTCATTATTTTTCATTTGTCATAGTGACGTCCGTCGTCTTCCACTGAAGCGTAGTGCTGTGTGCTCTTACCCCAGCCCACTTATGGGTACTTAGATATGAAAACACACCTTAGCAGTGGGGACCTGACAGAATATGGAGACATCATGGAGCCCCAACAAAAATGTCCCCAGAAGTGGGCATTTACTGAAATAATTATACCCCGTTCACACCAAAGCTTAAATGAGCTTAAACATGTTTCAATCTTGTTTTAATAAACTTGTTTTATTAAACTGCCTGTTGACACCGCGGGCGCGTTTAACAAAACAAGTCTAAAGCCGTGTTTTATAAAACTACCGTGACGAGGTTGTTTAACTTTTGTGTTTAATTAAACACATCCAAAATAGCGTCCGTTAAACAAACTCGCGGCAGAGTTTGGGAGAACAGTGAGACCATGTTGTTACTTCAGAAATGGGGGGACGAAAATATACAAACAAAACTATTATCCTGTACAAGAAAGAAGCCTATATGGCAAGAAATCAGCGCATTTCGACTTGCAGCGGGCTACGAGGACAGGGACGAAGACGGCTGTAAAACAAGTATACATACTTTGGTAAACGCGTTCTGGAAAAGTTGAAAATTTCCATGGACATGTCAATTTTAATTTTCACTATGTAAATCTTGATTTATATTATTTGTAAATTTCAGTTGACATGTTGGGGTTTTGTAAAATAAATTTACAGGAAAACTACAGCTTTTGATACAGCATGTAAATATTCTGTAAATTGTGATTTACATTGTCTGTTTCGACAAAGGTTATTTGAAGAACATGTAAAAAGCCTGTAAATATTTTAAGCACTTTACAGTATCTACTGTTGTAAAAAAAAAACATGTAAATTGCTCTACAAAACCATGTAAAAATGTGTATATAATTCAACCGAATGCTATAACAAATTCTGCAAATGTCATGTTTGTAACCCTGTAAAAACCATGGAAATGCAAAAAGGGGGCCTGTATGAAACATGTAAAAAGCATGTATATGAAAAAAGGAGGCCTGTTTGGAAACATGTAAAAACCACGTAAATGAAAAAAATAGGGCCTGTTTGTTACCCTGTAAAAATCATGTAAATGAAAACGGGGGCCTGAAAGAAACACGTAAAAACCATGTAAATGAAGAAAAGGGGCCTGTATGAAACATGTAAAAACCATGTAAATAAACCTAGGGCCGCCTGTAAAAAAATCTATGAATGGAAAACTAGGGGCTACGAGTGAGGGGTTGGAAGTGGTGGCTGTAAGTAACATGTGAAAACTGATATAAATTACCATAGAGAGCCTTGAAAAGGCTGTGAAAACAACTTAAATAAGATAATGGGGGTTTTCAAGAAACTCCAAAAACTATGTGGATGTAAAATAGGTTCTCTTAGAAAAAGAAAAGATCTAAATTTCACAGAGGGCCTGTTTAAACCTTACAAAAATCATATAATGGTAAAGTGGCGGGCCTAAAAAAAATCTAGCCAATGCAAACAAATGTTAGGTCAGTGTTTCGCCATTCATCTTACATTTGCAGCAAGCACACCGTCTGCAGCCCTAGAAAATAATTTCCAGCGATAAAAGTGGTAGGACTATAGCTCTACCAACCCCTCCCCTGCCGCGGTCCCTGCATGTAACGGTTGAACCAACGTACACAGTTCAAACAATGTGAATTCCAAGTTATGGACAAAATGGGACTTTCACGGCAAGAAATGGCAACCTAACCGGAAAGAACTTTACAGCGGTATTATGAAGGCGTGTAAAGTTTAAGTGTAACACCGCTATAAAGCTCCGTTACTGTGAAGCCCCCATTACCACTGTTTTCGTTGATGCGCGACTTTGGAAAACAAAACACCCGCGGAAACGTTCAATTTTCGGTCAGTCTTGCGTGTTATCGACAGATCGGATCGAAATCCACCAATCACGGCCATTAGTGTGACCTTCAGACCTTCTTTACGACATGCTAGCGGCTGTGATTTGTGGATTTCGATCTGATCTGTCGATAACATGTATGATTGACGGAAATTTTGGAAACGTTTCCGCGGGTGTTTTGCGTTCGAAAGTCGCGTATCATCAAAGGTGGTAAGGTGCCTTTTACGTTGAAGATGAGTCTTTAAATTTCTTTAAATTAAAGTCCAAGTGCGTGGAATAGTGTGCTTTAAATTGAAGTTGCGGCAGATGGTATGCATAAAACTAAACTTCTGCATTGATGGACACTAAGCTGTCTGGTTCTTGTGAACTTTCCGCCCAACCCGAATGACAACAAAACTGGAATTATTACCGCACATGCAAGCGTGTCAAGCTCTCGTCTCCAGAAAAGCGAAAAAATAATACTCGGTCGTTCGTTTTGGCCATTTGTTGTTTATTTTTCACATAGAATGACAAAGGACAAACAGTAACTGGAGAAAGGAAAAACATCTTCTAGCATTTTTGTGAGAGTTAGAAGTTGGGCTGTTATAACACATACGAAGTACCATCATTATCGAATTAAGGACATTCTACACGTAAGACTAATATAACTAACTCTGAGCTTGTATGTTCTCTGTGTTTCTACCACTTTGTGCTCTCTTTGTCCTTTCAGACGCAGAGTGCCGGTGAGTACCCGATCCCCAACAACTAGGAATCAGCGGTTTTCACGTTAGGTACCAGGTTCTCTCGATTCTCCCGCCATTTTGTCAGTTCGTTGAACTGTTGGACGACTGTTGAACTGGAACAAAGTCGTTGGAACCGGTTGCTTCGAACTCGTGCTGGATCTGTTTTAGCGGGGCAAAATACACTCTATCTTCGCTTCTTCATCGGTCTTAAGGCCAAGTTTCCCGTTACTCAAAAGCTGAAGATAGCGATTAGGGCAGAAAACAACAGCAACAGGTAAGCAATTATTGCTTAATTTTGAACCATTTCGTTTTGCCTTTGGTTGTGCGTTTTCACTACAGAATACAGGGTCACTTTTAACCATGCACCAAACGAGCCGGCTCGTTTGGCTGGTTTGCTCTTACATGCATATCAATTATTCCTCGTTCTTTTATCCACTGCCGATCCAAACGAGCCGCTAAACATATGAACTCAAAACTAAACGCCATACAGCTTACTCCTTGTTCTTTCATCCACTGCCGAGCCATAGTAACCGGCTCGTTTGGTGAATGGTTAAAAGTGCATGGCCTTGTCTCCTAGCTTACATGTGTGCACCTTATATGACCCATCTTGATGCATGTTATTGTAAGGTTTTATTGCCCTCTAATGTGAGTGGTAGTAAGATAAAGTGATTGTACAGCTAGTGTGTTACATCTATTCTGAAATTATTCAAGTGCCTACAGTTGTACCTGCATGTACCTGCAAATGGCAGTATGCTGTTCTAAACGACTGTACATGGACATTGCACCCAATGATACTGATATTGACATAACATTTTGTGGAAGTTTCTTTCACCAAAAAAATAGACTAATAACTTTATAAAGAGGTAAACATGTACCTCAAACTGTCACGAAAGCTACACAGAGCTTGAAAAAAAGGAAAGAGTAGCATGCTCAGACAGGAAAATCTACTTGTCTTGGACAATGCAGAATACATGTAGTCAATCAATAATATTTGGCAGTAAGTAAGTGGCATGGTTCTATTCCTGGTTTGACGTCACAGACTGATTTGCATTGTTGCAAGTCTTTGTAAACATGCATGCAAAGAAGTGTGTGACATTAAATCAGGAATAGACCCATGCCCCTTACTACATGTAGCTCAGTCATGGGACAGATGATGGCTAGATTTTGAAACTTTTACGGCCTACAGAAAGTCAAGATGTGGTTTAAAAAGGCGCAGTGCGCTTCAAACAGGTGTAAAGATTTATTTAAGCGAAAAAAGCATTTTGGGGTCAAGTGCACTTTAATGATATCGGAAATCTATATGTGTAGGAGTCGTCATGAGTAATCAATTGTGATCAATTTTTCAATTAGTATCATCGATTTTGCTAATTCTAGCTTATCTTTTGAGCAATATTTAATCAAAAAGAAATGAGAAAAAGATGTAAGTAGAACTATGAAACCATGAGTAAAATTGCATAAAAACATAACATTGTCTCTTGTAAACAGAACACCTTGCTGGCATACATGTATAGGGGACTATCTTTTGGGGGTCTTTGGTAGTGCCTTTGAAATCAACATAAAAAAGGCACAATAGAAATTTATATTCTCAAGCTAGCTCTAGAAGTTTCAAGTTATCGAGTTGATTTTAACAGATTTAGCAGTCATTAGAGAATCAATTGAAATTTGCTCTTTTTCTGTTATCTAACGTTCTGTTAATTAATGTTAAAAGACTACATCCCTCAACACAATGTTTGATATGTAGATTTCATTTGTCATGCATCTGTTCAGTAGTAGTGGGGCTGGAAAAAAGTTGAAATTCACTTGCCCAGTGGACCATTAAATTTCAGTTTCACTTGTTCCCGCCCCCACCCCCCCCCCCCCCCCCCCTCCATAAACGCAGCCAGTGTGGAAATCAGAGCATAAATGCAGACAAAAACACAACTAAGGTAACAAAAACACGTTGGCTGAGTTGCAAGGGAGAGAGCCTTGGGCAGCAGTGGCGAGAAGGCCTTGAGAAACTGAATGAGTGCATCCTTCTTATGTGTTTTTGTTACCTTAGTAGTGAAAGTTGAATAATAAAATAAATTAAATAATTGAACTACTGTGACCTGTTACGGACCAGCTGCATCATCTAAACAGTGTTTATGAAAGGATGAAAAAAACAGTTCGTCCTATTAAACAGACTGATTCTTAACAAACTACCATGGGAAGGTTTTTTTTTTCCTTTCTCATATCCTCTGCAAGAAAGGTCAATGAAAGATGATTATTTAGTAAATGGTTTGAGCCCAGGAGTATCAGTAGTTCGTATTGTGTGACCGTCCGGGTGAGTGTAGTTCTAAAGGTGACTGACGTTTCGGGTCGTGTTTAAGTTACACTACACCGAGACCGCTATACAACAATCCACCGTTAAACTACCGTTACCGTGTCACGGCAAGGTTTCAGCAGAGCTACAGATAGCAATAAGATCGAAGTTATTGTTTTAGACGACTAAAAGTCAAGAGAATTGAGAAGAATACCGTTACCGACAGAAGACATTATGGACTTACTGAACCTTTGCCTTATATTGACTTACTTTCAGTACAACGGTAAACACTACAAACAGTTACAAGGAACAGCCATGGGGTCACCTGTTTCTGTCGTTGTTGCAGAAATTGTGATGCAACATGTGGAGGAACGCGCCCTTGCAACTTGTAGACAAACAATACCGCTCTGGTTACGCTACGTTGCCTTTCACGACCACCTTAACGAACAGAACACTGACATCCAGTTTACCAAAGAAATCGAAGAAAATGGAAAACTTCCTTTTCTAGACTGTTTGGTAAGCCGCGACAACAACGAACTACGAACGACAGTGTACAGAAAACCGACGCATACCGACAGATTACTTGACGAATCATCTTATAACCCGACTTCACACAAAGCCACGACTATAAAGACTTTAACGAGACGAGCGCAACTAGTTTGTGATACACCGGACAGCTTACGTGACGAGAACAAATACCTTGAACGTGTTTTTATTAAAAACAACTACAACGCTGACTTTATTAGACGAAACGTTTACAGACCTACTGAAGTCGATGCAACGAACCAGAACCCGACACATGTTACTACAGTTACTATACCTTACATTAAGGGCACTTCTAAGACCGTCTCAGGATCTTCCAGCCCTACAACATCCGTGTAGCCCACAAACCCACAACTACGTCACGGCACTTACTGACAAACGTTAAAGACCGAGACGAACCTAACAACAGACAGGGAGCAGTTTACAAGGTCAAATGCTCTGACTGCGAGGCTTCCTACATTGGTGAGACTGGCAGAAACCTTAACATAAGACTGACAGTACACAAACGAGCCACGAGAAATGGTGATGCCAACAATCACATTGCTGTGCATCATCAACTGACGAACCACAACATTGACTGGGACTCTGCCCAATGCTTAACCTACAGTACTAACTATTTTCAACGACTGACTCTGGAAAGCTGGTACACTAACTTAGAACAAACGCCTCTTAACAGATGTCAACAACTACCGGCACCTTACAAACGACTTATCCGCTACGGAAACGAAACCGACAAACTGACTTCTAACAGAGAATTAACTCTGAAGTGTAAATTTTAGTGCTAATGTGACCCATGAATAACCCACTGGGCGTTAGCCCTAGTAAAGGGAAACAGGGAACCACACGAGGTAAAGAAAAAATCTTTTGACCTCGGTGGGAATCGAACCCACGACCTCCGGAATAGATCTACCGTCACTCTGCCGACTGAGCTACGAG
Organism: Catalaphyllia jardinei; assembly: GCA_022496165.2. Classification (NCBI taxonomy): domain Eukaryota; kingdom Metazoa; phylum Cnidaria; class Anthozoa; order Scleractinia; family Caryophylliidae; genus Catalaphyllia; species Catalaphyllia jardinei. Next base: position 1,487 of record JAEMPF020030042.1, on the reverse strand, counting down.
GTCGGACAGAGAAAGTCGGGGTCGATTTAGATGGTGAATAGCGGCGAAGAGAAAGTAAGGGTACATATGAATGTTGTGCCGCGTAGCACTATGAACACAAATGATGTAACAGAGAATTAACTCTGAAGTGTAAATTTTAGTGCTAATGTGACCCATGAATAACCCACTGGGCGTTAGCCCTAGTAAAGGGAAACAGGGAACCACACGAGGTAAAGAAAAAATCTTTTGACCTCGGTGTGTTCATAGTGCTACGCGGCACAACATTCATATATGACTTCTAACAGACCGACTTAATTTTGACTAACAATAGATTTAACTGACAAAAGACGGATCGAAACTGACCAATGACTGATGACAAACTTTACACGAGTCTTTCAGCCAATAACGTCATGGCTTAACTGACCAATCGTTTTCAAGTGACCAGACTTATAACAACATCGACTGACAAACACTATTCACTTGACTCTGAAGATGACTTCCGCTCAGGTTGTCGAAACGTCAGTCACCAATAACAGTTCTTTTTAGAACTACACTCACCCGGACGGTCACACAATACGAACTAAAGATGATTATTAAAAATTAGAAAACTCCGTGTTTCTATCTAAACTTAGCGGCTAAGAGGGAAAAAAAACCTCAAATTGTTTTGCGCTGCCGCACTGTTGGAATTGGAAGTCATTTTCAGAGCTGGGCAGGAAAATTATAAGTGCTTCTCCGAAGCCGTTAAACAGAAGTCGTGCCAAGACTCGGATTTCTAACCTGCTTGAAAGGCGTTTCTCGGAAAGTGCCGAGAGGATTGAAGCGAAAAGCATCTCTTCCGAAACTTAAAGCGCAAGACAGCTCAAATATTTGTTTTCGGGTTTTTAATTTCGGAAGTGCCGTGTAATATTTACCAGGTTTGCATGACAACGTCGAGAAAAAGGTACTTCTCCGGACTTACACACAATACGAACTAAAGATGATTATTAAAAATTAGAAAACTCCGTGTTTCTATCAGGTTACAGAAACACCCGTGAAAGTTTGGGATAACTCATGTTCGTGTTCCGAGTATTTCTCGTGCTCCCAAACTTGTACTCGTGTATCTATTACTAGATAGAAACACGGAACATCTTTTCTACTTCTTAACTAAATAAATTTTATTTCATTTGAATGTGATTTAGTTATCGTCCACTATTTCCGTTAGAAAGTCTTTCTATTTTTTTTAGACTTAATGCCCTGATGGTAGTCACTTTTAAGCTGCGACCGATGCCAACAAACAAATTCCCACTGCCCACTTCCGTCATTTTCCTTTCACGCGATTTCACCTATGTTTAAAGTACCCTGGGCATGGAAAACTGACTCTCTAAGTTACTGACACTTGAGCTATTCTTAGGAAATGGTCTTGAGCGAGAGAAGAATATCTTCTCTATTTATACAATTTACTAGCTATTTCTTTTGTTATTGGCCGAAAGCGTACAGTGAATTTTCGAAAATAGCGCCTGTGAACTCAT
>JAEMPF020030039.1:0-10497 GCA_022496165.2 Catalaphyllia jardinei | reverse complement strand
GTCTGATAGTTGCCCCTTGGAAATTTGATGTTCTTAAAACTAGCATATTTGCCCTCGAAGCTTCGCTTCTCGGGCAAATATTTGTTTTAAGAACATCAAATTTCCGCGGGGCAACTATCAGCCGATAGTTCCTCGACAGAAACACTCTATTGTTTAAATAGGAAACAATGAAAGAACCATTCGGAAGGCATGCAGCTTTCAGTCTCTATTTCAGTAGAAGCAAATTAACGAAATAATTTAACTGACAACCCTTCTTATAAGTAAAATATTACCTCATCAAGGAAATAGATAATTGGTTCACAATCAAACTTTTCTGTCAATAGCATAACTGCCTTTCCATCGGGGTCATCTAAGAAAGTAGTCACAAAATATTTTAATTAATATGCCATTTGTACTTTCACGTCTCTCAAAAGCTGCAACTTTGTAAAATCAAGTACATGCATAGGATTGACTGGTCATGCATGTATGGCACGTAACTGTGTTTTTCACTGATAATGTTTGATTGAGTTTTTGTGGTGGTTGAACTCGAGGTCAAATTAAGCTGAAGGGAAAAATATGTTGGCAATTAAAAACAGAAAGCCTTTCTCTAATATCATTAAACGTCATACATGTAGAAACTCACACTAAGTCTGCATGACATGTAGCTTATAATCATTTCATTTTGTTTTTCAAAGATTTAAGATCAGAGTCCTCTTTGATCCCAAGAGCAAATATCAGTTCTGAAGTAATCTACAGCTTCCTGGATACACCTTAAGAACTTGGCTCAGGTTTTGTAAGTTGGATTTCAATCCTGTAGCATGAATATCTAATTCTTCAATTCCTCATATATAGTAGGATATTTATAAAGCCTTCACAACTGTTAACCAGATCACCACCTGCACAAAGTTTATTTTCTTATATTGTGATGTGTAATTCAGGCATGCAGAGGATGTTGACTTTAATTCTGTTTTGTGGAAAGTTACAATTTAACATATAATCTACCTCCAACATTTCCTGTTTTGTTAAGGCTATGATTGAGTAAAAGATCCATTTACTAACCGGGCATGTTGGCCTTGTCGTTGTCCTCTCCATCGAGCTCTTTAAAATGTAGCAATACTTTTTTTTGCAGTTCACCCCAATTGTCTTTGAACTCAGACAGGGTGCATTTTGTGATGAGTTCCATCTCAAGTTGTAACTGCGAATTAACATGAAGATAATGTATATTCAGGGATGGCAAAGCTGGAGGTGGTGGGGGGGGGGGGGGGGGGGAAAAATACGTAAAATTATAATTTTACAAATGTCTCCAGACCCCCCACAGTGCCTCTAGTACTCCCTTGTATGTAGCCTCCACTTCAAAAAACACTCTGCCATCCCTGATAATGATTACTAATGAAAAACAAAACCATCTTCATTTTTTACATTTTCCACCAAGTTTTAATCAAACACCATGATAGATTTTTTTTATAACACTGACTATATATCTGTTCAACAATATTGCTATACATGTACTTACAGCTAATTCCTTGTCCAAAAAGGGGAATTTTTGTAGCACTACTTTGGTAGGATTTGCATCCTCTATTTTGGTTGTCTCACTCCTCCGTTGCTTGAAGGTTAGAACCATCATTTCTCTAATGGCAGACACGCTTCCTTTTTTTTTCTTAAGTTCAACCTCCAGTTGCTTGTAGATTTTTTCATGATCAGCTTTGTCCGCCTGCAGTTCAAGCTGCTTTCTCTCTTCCCTCTTGTCCTTCTTCTGATAGTATCGCGAGTTGTATATTCTCTGCCTCATCAAATAGAGTACATATCCCTGTTTTACAACAAAAGTCAGAGTCAGAGGAGTTTTGATGATGAAATAATGTAAAAAAGAGCTCTTTAACTTGCCAATAAATTTCTAAGATCATTCCAATGTCATCATGTCATTTAATGTGAATGCCCTTCAATGTGTTAAACTTTAATGGGAGATATTCAGCCCTGACATCATATTTCTAAGGTTTTTCCTAATAACGGAAAGTCTAATTTAAGGCATAAAAGTAAGTAAAGTGCTAAAGGTCATGCGTATTGCTTCTGAAATCACTGCAGCTCTGATTGGCTAGTTCTGAGAAAACTCTTCGAAAGGGTAAATTTTAAAAACTAAAAAAAGCTTTTCAAGTTCATTTAGCAGAATGATTCCTGTGTCTTTGTGTGTGTTCTTTAATACCAAATAGCTATTAATTATTTTTATATATTACAGGATGTTACTTAACCCAGTATGGAAAATTCTTGTCATTGTAGAATGATGATGGCCTTTTATCCTTTAGGATGGGGATGCAGTCACAAATTTTTGTTGCTGCAGTTGTTAATATTGATGTGTCTAGTGTGTCATTCCCATATAAAGCTTCAAGACAGGCAACACAGTCTCTAATGAATTTGTGTACCATGGTCTCAGCAGGCTTGCCTTTACTGCTTTTGAGTTCTGCTGGTATGGGAAACCTGAAGGTTTCGTAAACTTTATCCTTTGGGGTGCATGTGGAAGAGGTTGTTGGTGCAGCTGTTGGTGGAAACTGGCTATCGTCTAGAATCGATATACTGCATGCTTGCTGCAAGGTAAGGTTTGTTTTTTATTGCAAACAGCATTCAACACTCAAAGTGCACATGTCCCGAAAATAAGTCGTTTTAAAAATACACTCATTTAAAAGGCTTTTTTTGATATTTTGTTTTGTTCCAGAGATATTCAAGTTTTCCTGTTCTGCAAATTTGGTCACTGATGACGTCGTCGGTTGTGCAAGTTAAGTACAGTGGTGTGACACAAAATTAAGAATATCTCCGCCAATAATGAGGCAATGCTATTGAAACTTGGCAGGGATGTTGCACCCTACTAAATATACCAGATGGTTCACATTTTGATGTTGCTTTGGCAAGATGTTCAGTTCCGGTCCCTGCCTCATCAAAATCAAATATTGCCAGTAGCTGCACGGGGCATAATATACAGCTAAAAATGTTAAAGAGGCGACCCAATGAAGGTGGGACTGGCATATGTCTTGATACGTCCAAGTATTTTGGCTTGTTGAGTCGCAAATGGTAATATTTAAATTTGAAGAGGCAGGAGACTGGAACCAAACATGTTGCCATAGCAACATCAAAGTGTGAACCACCTGGTATATTTCGTAAGTTGCAACATCCCTGCCAAGTTTCAACGACATTGCTTCATTATTGGCAGAGATATTCTTAGTTTTGTGTCACACCACTGTGCTTGCACAACAGATGACGTCATCAGTGACCAAATTTGCATAATAGGAAAACTTCAATATCTCTGGAACAAAAGAAGATATCACAAAAAGAAAAACACCATTTTACTCTACTTTGAAAAGCCTTTTAAATGAGCATTTTTTAAATGACTTATTTTTTGGGTCATGTGCACAAGCTGTTAACTGACAGTAATTAATAAAATCTATATATGATTGACATTAATTTGATCATTTACTATAAACCAGGTGTAAAAGGTAAACAGTGCTTCATTATACTGCAGAGTATTAATCATTTCATTGCTGATTTTAATGCCAATTAAATTGATACTCCATTTCAATGCCATGGTCAATGGTAATGCTATACTCTAACAGTATATAGCTTCACCCCCCCCCCCCCCCCTTACCTTATTTAATGCTCCTGCTGGTTCTTTTCTTACAGGGATAGCCGAACGTTCTCCTGATTTCTACAAAGGTAAACAGTGCTTCATTATACTGCATAGTATTAATCATTTCATTGATAATTTTAATGTTATTCTTGTCTTTGGTATTGCATTGCAATAGACAACAGTCGTACTGCAGTAGATTTTAGTCTCCCTGTCTCCTTTCCTCCTCCTCCCCCCCCCCACCCTCTTCCTTCCATGGGCCCTGAAACTCCATAAAATTTTCCTTCTCTTTCTGCTCATTAAAAAATTGTGGAGAAATCTTCAGCATCATTAGTGAAATTTTGAGTAAATGCCAAAGACAGAAAGGTTTTGATTACAGTGAGCCTTCTCAAATCATAGTAATGTGTTAGGCAATCTTACTTACCACATCTTCCAAAAAGTCATAAATTTTCTTTCTAAAAGAAAATTCCTCCGTGCTTGGAAAAAGATCTTGTAAGTCAGCCCGTCTCAAATCAAGAAACATTTCTCCATTCATTTTACTACCTGTCACAGTGAAATATAAGCTAAGATTAGATGCTATCATTATTATGATTATTAATATACAGAATATTGTTGTTTTCCAGTTACTGAAAGACTTAAGACCAAGGAAAAGCAGGAACAGGAATTTGCTATTGTGCTCACAGGAGACAAAGTAAAGTGCTTTAACGATGCCATTCAGTCAGTAATCTGATGCAAATTTATCCTATTGTATCGTGACACAGTGCAACCTGATTTACACTGGGCAGTTGCATGCAGCTTGCAAGTTCGCCGACAAATATTTAATCAATAAATCTCTCATTTTCATATTTATAAACAAGATTGCACTGATGATAGGCTTTGTAAATTAGAAAAAGCGTAGATAAACAGTGCATAGTTTTAAAACTACATAGAGACTTGCCAATTTTTACTGGAACATGTAACCAACGCGCTCGGTTTACGCCCGTTGAAACACGTAAACATGTGAGTAGGGTGCGGTCTATCATCAGGAAGTTTTAGAACGTATTATTTTACAAAAAAACCTCAGTTCTCGTTAAGAAATTACGTCTAAGTCGATTTCTCTACTCTAAAAGCGTAGATAAAAAGGACATAGTTTTAAAACTGCACAGAGACTTGCCAATTTTTTCTGAAACATGTAACCAACGCGCGCGGTTTACGCGCGTGGAAACACGTAAACATGTGCCTGAGTAGGGCGCGGTCTATCATCAGGAAGTTTTAGAACGTATTTACATAAAACCTCTGTTCTTGTTAAGGAATTACGTGTAATTGATTTCTCTACGCTCATTTCTTTCTGCGTGTTACTGTTAATTTTAAGCGTCTTTATACCTTTTATGCGCTAAATTTTGTGGACTTCATTCAGCTTAATGTGTAGCCAACGCCGACAGAGTTTCCTTCCATTCAGTAATAAAGTGAATGAGACTTACCTTTGATAACAGCACAGATGTTTTCTGGAATTCCATTTAACATTAACCATTCCACTAAAGTATGAGAATCATAATTTGCAATGTACGAAGGCATATTGCCTCACAAACGGAGTATTAAAACAGCCGCACAAATTCACTGCTCTCAACTTGGAGGTAAAGTGGCACCGACGGCCACAAACTTGCAGGTCATTTAGAGATGGCACGTGAATCGTGCCAGTCTGATTGGCTAACTATTTTTACTGGGTTATCAACTCGATTCTATTGGTCAATTTGCCACATTTCACGTGGGGAGCACTTTTTCACGTGGAAATGGTTTGATGTCATTGGCTAATGATTCTGAAACTTTGCTTTCGCCTCGTGATTGTCAATCTATTTGTGTGGTAGTGAATATTTGCAAGAAAAAGCGAGCATGGCGTGGAATTGTGCCATTTGCGGCTGTACATTCTTGCTCTTTTCTGTTTTACTCTCGCACTACAGATCTAGACATGCCAACGATACGTCGTTTACAGTAAGGTGTAATCTAAATGGATGCGAAAAAGAATATACTAATGTTAAATCCTTCGTGCGTCATGCCTCGGGAATACACGTTGTTTTCTCCAATTGCCGCGGGCCATCTGAAACAGGAGGTGAACCGACGTTCACTGTGAATGCAGCCTTACATGTAGAAGATGATTCAGGTATGAGCTGAACTAAAATGAACTACAGAAAACATGTATCATTTTTCTGTCGAGTTATAGCAACGTACTTTTTTCATGGGGTTATTTTCTAAAATGGTATATATAAGGAACAGATTGATCTACTTTACTTTTGATTTTAAAAAATATAAATATTTAACAATTATTCACCGAAGTGGAGGTGGATAGTGGTGGATATTTACCGAGCCGCGATGCAGCACTGAGGTTAAATCCCACGTAAAGTCCACGTAAAGTCCTGGGCTTATAAAACTTCATAAGCGGTTTGGGTGGGCTTGTTAGCACGATAAAAAAAACTGTTTCGGAACGACGGGATTAAACGTATCCGATCATAAGAAACGAATTAAAGCTAACATTGAACATTTTCAATTAAGTTGTTTGTAATGAAACGCAAAAGGAACCTGTAGTGGCCTTACTTAGTCGCCAAGTATATTCTACACTGCACTTAACACTTGACCAATAGGAAATGGAAGCCAACTGAAGGCTATGTCTAGCGTTGCTACAATTCTGATGAACAGACCGATACAAACAACTTTCTTGAATTTCATGGCTCAAAAACAGCCTAAACCATCGCTTTTCATACCATCAGATACCAAAAGCTCGTCTGCAAATCATAAACCAGGCGCTGTTTCAAGTTTTAAACAGGTTATTTCGTTACCCCCGACATACGGTGCGAAGCCGAAGTTTCTCAAGTGCAACTTGAGATTTTCAAGTGCCCTTGAGTCAAGCAAGTGCTTACTTGAAACTAACTTAGCTTCTAGTGTGAAGCCAAGGAATATCTTTGTTAGCAAACAGGCTAATATCCGGGGAGGGAGTAGTGGGGGGGGGGGGGAGCTTAAACGTGGCATTTAACGGTATTGAAATGTGAGCATGTGTGTATCTGTGTGATGCGGAGCGGGATGTGGGCTAAGAAAATAGGCCCATTACGATTCTTCTTTCCCTCGTGTTTCAAAATGAGTACAAATTCGAGACCTTTCGTGTATCAATAACCTTGGGTCCTTTAAGCCCGGGTCAATCGCTGTACTTCACATGAGCCGAACCTAGTCCAACCGATTAGGCCCATGTGAAGTTCTGACCCGGGCCTGATTTATCTCGTGCTCGAGTTTCAGGAAGTTCACAAAAAAAAATCAATTGAAAAAAACGGGACGACTTTATTTACGTTTGAGATTGAAAAGATTTATTTATAAACTGGGGGTGCATAATTTGACACTAAAGGTATGAAAACAGAATAGTAGTACCACTAGGATTACATACGGTTTTTTGAAACAAATAATATGCAAGAAAACATAGCGTGCATACCTCCATTTGGGTAAACTTCCTTCTTCCCCTCCTCCACTCCATTCCCAAACCCTGCTGCAACAACATTAAGTCGATACCGAAACACAGAGATTCAGTGCGTGGGCAAAGATCAGTCCAAAATTTCAAAGATACCAAACTGATAAGTGTAAGAAACCTGATTCCCACAGCATTAACTGCAAGGAGTATTAAAGACATTCTACCACCGTAGCTTGGAAAGAAACAAAGACAACCTAAGGTAACTTATTGAAAATCGCGTTTTATTGTTCATCCCTATAAATCGAGCAATGTTCAATTATATCAGTAAAGAGATTACGTGATAAGAATAGAGGATATAAATGAGCTCAGTTTCAGTCATACCAGTACTTGAGAGGTTATTTCGATATTGTGATCAATAAAGTCCTTTCTGAAGTGAAACTGATTTGAAGAGGGAAAGTCGCCTCTTCAACGGCCGAAGGGAAAACGCTCAAGAACATTCAACCTAACGGTACCTAATTTAATGAAAGCCTTTTTTATGTAGGGACATAGAGAGAGCCTCCAATTATCTCTTGTACAAAAGTGGAAAATCGCTCAAACACTAGTGACATCCAAACTGTAACTGCAAATAAAGGCGTTACATTTGCAAGCAGTGTAAGTCGTGCAGATCTGTTACAATTTTTAATTTCTGTGGTAGTTAACGACAACCTCGACTGTATACGAGGAAATAATCTTGAACACTGAGTAAAGACGAAATATCTTAACTTCTCAACATTCCAAACTAACTGCCTCCTTCAGTTGTTGCAAGGTTGTTGTCAGAACTGTTATGATAACCCTCTCTTTTCCGTAGATAATGAAATTTTTGAGGAAACACTGGATTTGGAGAATGTGGATGACTGTAGCAGTGACGACAGCTCAGTTAATGATGACAATGATGATTTAGCTATAGAGGACAGACTGACTGAAAATACTGCGGAAGAGATCGAAGGAGATAACCTGTCTAATTATCTTTTCAAAATAAAGGAGGAAAACAAGCTTACCCAAACGTGTGTTCAACAAATTGCCACCGTGACCAAAAAGCTTTTCCAAGGTGCCGTGAGCAGAATTAAAAGAAACGCAGAGCAGTGTTTATCAAACTGTGGAGTAGATAGCGCTAACATCCCCGGTTTTGATGCAGTGTTCTCGGACGAAGTTCTGGATTATAACGACGTAATGGTGTCCAATCTGGAAACTTTCCATAACAGAGAGGGTATCAATATCCCATTTATTGTAAGTAAGATTTTATAATGTACACTACAGTGGCGGATCCAGACCTTCAGCTAAAGGGTGAGGGAGGGGGGGGGACGTCTTGATTTACTTGCCCTGCTGGCCTTTTGCCCTTCTGTCATTTCTTTAGCCAAAATAAGGGAGGCACGGGCCCCCCCGCCCCTGGCCCCTCCCCTAGATCCGCCACTACACTAATCTGTAAAAAAATGTATCCATTGTCTAGCTTAGCTTAATTCTCACTCTGAGGTTAAAATCGGTGCTCTACTGATTTTTGGCCCTAGCTAAAAGTATAACACTACTCAATTTAAGCTTTTTATTTGCGTAATCAAATGAAAAGTTTAGGCCCGGTGGGTGACTTTAACCCTAAGTATTGAAAAGGGAAGATAAATGGATATCTACCCCTCGTTCGGCAAAAAGTCTAAGACATCACGTGACCTTGTCAAAAGAGCTCTCGTAGGGGAATAAGCTTGCCACTGCAACACTTGTTTGTTTCGAATGATTTGATGATTTGGGAATATTGATTCCAGTTAATACTACATTTCGGCCAAGTTAAATGTGTAAAACAGCTTGTCGCATAAATTATTAACCTACGTTACTGTTTTTTGTAATCAAACTTAAAACCATAATTTCGCACTCAATTTTAGCGTTTAAGTAATTATGTTATTTTGTAATATCTGCGATTCCATGTAACGGCTCTATTGTAAGATTAGACAATATCAAAATTCGTAATTCTGTGTTTTAGACAACTTCTAAAAGCGGTGACGACGTTCGCCTTAATAATTAGTATATGCCAGACCTCCCCTAGCTCGTGCCTAAGTTATGAAAAATAACCCTGGGAATGTTACCACTGTCTTAGGAACCTCAAAAACATGTGTTTGGAAGACGGAGAGTCGTCAGGAAACGGGGAAGCAAAAGGAGAATCCTCATGACGGAGGATGCGTTTTATTTCATACCGTTACTTCGCTCTTTGGAAATTCAATTGCGATCAAAAAGTATATTGGCTATGGTTCTCAATGGTCCCGACACTTCCCAAAACGAAAATGTGCTAAGTGACTTCTGCGATGGAACGGTTTTTCAAAACCACGAATTGTTTAGCAATGACCCCGCCGCCCTGCAAATTTTGTTGTACTTTGATGACATAAATCTGAGCAACCCTCTTACCAACAAAGTACACAAAATAACATTATTTTATTACCAACTTGGTAATATAAGAAAGGAGTATCGATCTAAGCTGGATTCAATTCACTTTTTCACGGTCTGCAAGACAAGCTATATGCGGCTTTATGGATTGAATAGCATTTTAGAGCCCCTTGTCAAGGAACTAAAATCACTTGGTTCCAACAGGGGTTACCCATTTCGTGTTTTGGACGGGCACGTGCAACTTCGAGGTGCGGTTCTGGCTTTACTTGCTGACACTCCCGCTAGCCACCTAGCAGGAGCTTTCAAAGAAAGCATTGGTGGAGCAAGAAAAAAGTGCCGCCATTGCATGGCAAGTTTCGAGACGATGAATGAATGTTTTACGGAAGAAGAGTTTACGTTAAGGAATGAATTAGATCATGAAGAACAGCTAAAGTTAATTGAAATCGCACCCACTAAATCAAAAAAAGAATATTATTCAATGCTTTTTGGGGTTAATGGTCGGTCAAAGTTGGAAGAAGCGCCTTATTTTAATGTTTGCCAACAATTACCTCAAGACGTCATGCACATCTTTCTGGAGGGTGTCATTTCTTACGAACTGAAGTACTTGCTGAATTTTTATATCAAGGAGAAAGGTTACTTCACCTTAGCAGATTTAAACAATGGAATTCAAAGTTTCCCATATGGCTATTCTATGAAAGACAAACCCTGTATTATAAAAGACTCCGACCTGGAACGGCAAAGTTCAAGTAATCTTGGCCAAGGTGCCGCGCGCATGTGGCTTTTGGCACAGGTTTTGCCTTAAATCTTGAGTTCACTAGTGGACACCGACACGGAGCATTGGGCATGTTTTGCTTCTCTTCTCGAATTAATGGCAATTTCATTTTCTAACACTATCTACCAAGAAACGATTTTGTACCTAAAAACTGCCGTTAAAGAACACTTGGCCTTGTTCAAGAGAGTTTTTCCTGACGCCCCAATAATTCCGAAGCAGCACTTCCTTGTCCACCTTCCAAGTCAGCTATTCAAGTTTGGGCCATTAATAAGAAGTTGGTGCATGCGTTTTGAGGGCAAACACGCATAT
>JAEMPF020030038.1:0-10498 GCA_022496165.2 Catalaphyllia jardinei | reverse complement strand
CAACAGACACAGATAAAACTTGCAATCCATAGTTCAACTTCAAAAGAAAAGCATCCAGTATGGTTATGTTACTTATAACGATATACTGTGTTGTTGGCACTGTCTTGTAGAAACAGTACAAATGAGCGAAAATCCTTGGATTTGTTACTAAGGATGCCAGTAAACTTAATCAGCAACAAAAAAGTTACCACTAGATGACAAACCTGCCTTTTGCTTTTAAAAATAGGTTGTTAACACAACGTTTTACCCTTAATGTTTAATTCTGACTAAAAAATGTGAAGCTATTTTCTTTCCGTGTGGAAAAAAAGAAATAAAACCGTTCACAAGGACTGTAAGAACCAGTGATAGCACAAAAACAATTCCATTCAATCCCTGAGATAAGACTTTGCTTTCACGAAAAGAAATGAGAACGAAAATACTATACAACGAAAATAAAAGTAACTTTTCATTCCTACCTTGTCCTTGGAATTTGTCACAGATATAAATCCGATCACAGATACTTCCTTCAAGTACTGGCGCTGAGTGTTGACAGCAGCTTACATTTATGCGCTCATAATCCTTCAGAAATTTATTCTTTTGTGCGAGTCTGGCCGAGTATTTTTCAATGCGAATGGAGTGCTCCTCAAAAGAATTCTTAACTGTTAACATTGTTACTTCGACTACAGAAAAATTGTCTCTCCGGCAAGCTTTTATCTTGTAATTAACCTGCTTGTTAACATTTGAATTATTTGACATCGCAAGCGTGAGGTGGTGAAACTGATATGCTTGATATGCGTGATTTTCGTCGTGTAGTATTTCTTTCTAATCACTTTCATTCCTACCTTATCCTTGGAATTTGCCACAGATATAAATTCGATCACAGATGCTTTCTTTAGTCAAGTACTGACCCTGAGTGCTGACAGTGGCTTAGATTTATATTTTTTATACGCTCATAATCCTTGAGTAATTTATTTTTGCGTGAGTCCGGCCGAGTCGTGCGAATGGCGCGCTCCTCAAAGGAATTCTTAGCTGTTAACATTGCTACATCGACTACCGAAAAATTGCTCTACAGGCAAGCTTTAATCTTGTAATCAATCTGCTTGTTAACATTTTAATTATTTGAAACCTAGTGGTGAATTGTTCTTGAATCGCATAGGCCTTGTAAAGAAATAAAATAAAAGGGGCCCTTTTCTTATCAAGCTTGCCACAAGCACGTTCAAGAAACCATCGCAGATTAACTGTCAGAATTGTCAAAGCATCAAACCAATGTTTTTTCTAATTTTTCAAACTTATCATAATTTTGCAAATGTCTTTGATCTATTAAGGCGGCGAAATACGAGAAACAAAAACCCTCAACTTGTGGCGCAACATTGTTTCGTTGCAAGTCTTCGTCGATGTTTCCCGTTTTTCACCTTGTGTGATCAACTTGTCGCGCAACAAAAACATTTGTTGCGCGTCGAAGAAAGTTGTTGCGAAAAGTAGAGCGTGGGTCTACTTTGAGCAACAAATTTTGGCTTTGTTGCTCGTTTTTCATCAAACTCACAACATTTCCTCGTGCCCTGCAAATCAACCAATCAGCGCGCCGCATTTCTTCAACCCGCAACAAATATTTTCGTTGCGGGTCAAGTTGATCACGCAAGGTGAAAAACGGGAAACATCGACGAAAACTTGCAACGAAACAATGTTGCGCGACAAGTTGAGGGTTTTTGTATCTCGTATTTCGCCGCCTTTAATATTTTGAGATACTTGTCAGTGATAAAATCGAAACCATACGTTTTACTCAAGAATGGAAGCTGATTTTAAATTTTTAAAGAGAGGCTTAAGTTCTAAACTACACTTGTTTATAAACAAACAGGACAAATTTCGCATTTTTATCAGTTCAGCAGGGAGCTTGCACCAATCTCGATTTGAGTCAAACCCAAACGCAATTTGAAGGCAAGTTGACAAAATATGCATTACTGTTAAGTAAATGGAAATGTTGATAATTGCTATGAAACGACAAGGGAACTAAAAACTGCCATCAAATGATTAATCATCCTTTAGGAATATCATGAAAATATGCATGTAGAAATAATGAAGTCTCCAACAGTTTGGTTGCATCTTTTCTCAAACTGGATAGTTATTATTCAGCATGAAGTAGTGAGGATAAGAAAACTTGCATAGTGACATAAACAATATATTTTTCAAGGCCCATTTTGAGCTAGTTTCTTTCCTTTATATGTACAATAAAGACAAACAATGATCCAACCTTTATTGTTTCTATTAATACGTACAATTATTTCGGTTTCTTCATATAAGTTCATCTTTAACAATACCCGCAATTACTTATTTCCCGCATTTATCGTCGATGTTCCCAGCCACATTGTGTTATTATCACTATGTTTAGTCCGTCATTCTTTGCCATTACAAGGGCTTGTTATTACATAAAGTAGCACACTACTTTGTTCCAAGCGTAATTCCGAGAAAGTGACACGTTATCACAATGAAATTAACAATAGAGCGAGTGGCGGGTCTCTTTCCCGAAAGAACCTTCAATAATTTATTCTTTTGTGTGAGTATGGCCGAATATTTTCAATGGGATTGGCGTACTCTTGAAAGGAACTCTTTACTACCAATCCTGTTACATTGGCTACCCAACAATTGTTCCTCAGGCAAGCTTTCATCTTTTAATTATCTGCTTCTTCACATTTTGATTATTAAAAACCACACGTGCTAGGCAGCGGAGGGGATGCATGGTGTGATTCTCACCAAGTAGTTTTCCTTTCTCTTCACAACCTTAAATTCCTGATTGTCTGAAAATGACTTTACGCTCACGTTTGCTTAAGGATGACACTAGTCTGATTAGAAAATGAATTCAGGAAACTGAAAACAATTAAAACTGATGCCTGAAATTTTGTTTTTTGACGATCGAATATCTTTCGTGAAAGAAAGTAACTTTTTTTGGATATTCAGCCGTCAAGTGAAACTCTTCTCTCAAAAGTAGAACTTTGCCTGGTTTACTTATTTTGAAACGCCCGGTTAAGTGATATTTTCAAAAACGTTTTGATATTTATATTTAAGTGTCTTTTAATTACAATTCAGTTACGGGCAAGTTTTTGAATAGGCCTAGGAATTTATGTGTACATAATTTTGGTGTAAAAGTTCTTATGTTGAGCAGAAATTCGAATATAAATCAGGCTTGAAGAAAAGAATAGTTTTTCCAATAGATTCCTTTTCTTCTTTTGTGTATCATAGAATTCAGCCGATATTGATCTTTTTTTGTCAGATATTCAGGATGCAAGCGCACTAACACAGTCTGTTAACTGTATTTTCGACATGGTTAGACAAAAACCGCCCTTAATTTCTGGACCGTTAACCTCCCAGATAACTATGAATCTACCCGCAAACCGACCCTAGAAAAACGCTCAAACCGCTACACCGCCAGAGTGTAATAGATTCTCTTTAATGTGCATTTGAGCATAAAATGGGCGGCTAAAATATTCGTATTCGTGGATTAAATTAAGTTTGTTTGCTCTTTCAAACGGATATACATTTCAAGATAAATATTCGGCTTCTAACAGGTGATTCAAAACATGTCTCTGTGTAACTGAATTTCTAAGGGAGTGTTTGTTTTGGTGAGTTCTGCATAGCCTTGATCACTTAAACGTTGTTTTCCTGATTTCAGCGGAGCAAAACGTTACTTACTTGTGCGAATGTTCGAAACCATGGATGCCAAGTCTATTGTTAGCACAATGACATGTTTTTTCGATATAACACTGAAGTAGTTGGAAAAATAGTTACCACAAAAAAACTTACGTCTTCCAATTCTACAAACTTTTTTAATCGCGCAAATCATTAAAAGGTTTCACGAAATTGTATATGTCCAGTGCCTCCCCACTAAATATTGCACTGACTTATTAGTACGAGGAAACAAACATGTGCTTGCGATGAAAGCAGACGTGACCTGGTTGCCCGAAAAGTTGTAACGACACTGAACAGGACAGGGCACTCACTGTACATCATTATTGCTTGTGGAACTACCAGCAAGTGAGGTTGTATATCGAAACTCGGTGAGAAGACAATCGGCGAACATATTACATTTCATCAATCTACAGGTAAACGAAATATCATATTAATTTTGCCTTGCTAAGTGTTAAATGATCTTAAATGACTAGAATTAAAATTGTCACAGAATGAGCCCATGAAGTTGTCCGCAAAAGTATGTTTTGTAGGTCAGTACTCGAGTCATTAATATCCAAAAGTGTACCATTTTTGTAATTTTCGCTGACAACGTGCATGTGGCATTGTAAACCTAATCATCCCTTCACTGATAAAGCTAAAAAAATATCTGTAAGCGAAGAGTTTGTTTTGGGTCCGATTACATGTAAATATATGAAGGAGATATGATTGTGAGTAAGCAGTTTACAAATATTAATACTCATTCCTTGAGTGCTGAAACCCATACATGCAGTCGAAGATAAACGCAGTGAACACGAATTAAACAAGAAACTAAACTCTTCCAAACGTTAAAAGTTTTTATAGCATTTTTTACAATTTATTGACATATGTTTTTTTTTTTTAATTTCTAGGTCCACGAATCTCTCAAAGAGAGGTGTCTTGCCAAAATCGTGACAGGGTGTTGTGTATCTCAAATAATTTTTCTATGATATTATATGTTTTCGAAATATCTGCCTCGTCTCACTCACTGTCTGAAGCGTTGATAACACCGAACGATTTCACAGCTGCATGTATGCATATTCGTCATATAGCTACATCAAATTTCCATGTATCTTTACAGAGTAATGCAGGTAGGTACATGGAAATTTCCCGCATTTGCCTAAGCAGGAAGGTACATGGAAAGTTCTATGTACCTTTCTCCATTATACTAGTTAAGGTACATGGAAATTTCTGCGTACTTTTCTGCATTTCCACATACCATCTTACTTTAAACGTGTAAAGGTACATGATGGAAATTTTCATGTACCTAATGCAGAATGTGTAATACAGAAAGTTCATGGAAATTTCCAACTAGTGCAGGTTATTCTTTTCACCTGCTATATCTTGGGATTCGGAGGAAATCATGTTCTTTGAGATAAATCTTGCCACATGAAGTGACTTTGTGGTAAAATATAACTTCTTCTTCAGAAATCTTGCCAGCCTTATTTCGATTTTGACCACACTTGGTAAAAATTTCATTGAAATGGATGATTATTGAAAAAACTATTCGGCATTTTAGAATATTCCGTTTGTTTTTAGAAAGTGTTAATTATAATCAAAGCTTTTTCTCAGCAAGCTTGCTCCAACCACGTTCAAGAAACCATCGCAGATTAGCTGTGAGAACTGTCAAACATCAAAACTAAGTTTATCCTAATTTTTCAAACTTATCCTAACTTTTCAAATGTCTTTGGTCTATTAATATTTTGAGATACTTCTGCAGGGCCGTACATAGCGGGGGGGCAGGAAGGGGAGTTGCCCCCGCCAGGAAAACTAATTTTTTTTTCTAACATAGTGTTTGATTTTGTTGGCTGTATACGGGAGATCCCTGTGAAGGTTTGTGGAGTTTGCCCCCACAGACAAAAAATCCTAGGTACGGCCCTATTCTCAGTGATAAAATCGAGACCACACGTTTTACTCAATAATGGAAGCTGATTTTAAAGGTTTAAACTACACTTGTTTATAAACAAATACCATCTAAAAGGGCAAATTTCGCATTTTTATCAGTTGAGCAGGGAGCTTGCATGAACTTGACTCAAACCCAAACGCAATATGCATTACTGTTAAGTAGATGGAAATGTTGATAACTGTTATGAAATGAGAAGGAAACTAAACATTGCCATCAACTGATAATCACCCTTTAGGAATATCATGAAAATATGCATGTTTGGCTGCATCTTTTCTCAAACTGGATAGTTATTATTCAGCATGGAGTAGTGAGGATAAGAAAATTTGCATTGTGACAAAAACAATATATTTTTGAAGGCCTATTTTGAGAAAGTTTCTTTCCTTTATGTGTACGATAAAGACAAACAAGTGTATTTGACTGATCCATCCTTTAAGTTCATGTTTAACCATGCCCGCAATTACTTATTTCCCGCATTTATCGTCGCGATGTTCCCAGCTACATTGTGTTGTTATCGCTATGTTTAGTCCGTCATTCTTTGCCATTACAAGGGCTCGTTATCACATAAAGTAACACACTACAGCTGTACTTTGTTCCAAACGTAATTCTGAGAGCGGGTGGCGGGTTTCTTTCCCGAAGGAACCTTCAATAATTTTTTCTTTTGTGTGAGTATGCCGAATATTTTTCAATGGAAATGAAGTACTCCTGAAAGAAATTCTTTGAAACTAACCGTGTTTGTCATTAACTACCCAAAGATTATTCCTCGGGCAAGCTTTTATCTTTTAATTATCTGCTTCTTCACATTTTGATTATCAAAAACCGCACGTGCTAGGCAGTGGACGTGATGCATGGTGGTATTCTCACCAAGTAGTTTAACTTTCTCTTCACGAACTTAAATTCCTGAAAATAATTTTAAGCTCACGGTTGCTTTAGGATGACTCGCTAGTCTGATTAAAAAAATTCAGAAAACTGAAAACGATTAAAACTGCTCTCTGGAATTTTTCTTGTGCCGATCGAATATCGTTCGTAAAAGAAAATAACTTTTTTTGAAAGTCAGGTTTTGTACCATTGATTGCCTGTTTGGGATTGGTTATGGTGTATGTGATTAATATCCTGGGTGTTTTGGTGAACAGCAGTGCTGTTTCCCTAATCATGAACAGTAAGTTCAGTTAAATGTAGTCTACTCAACTCTTGTGATATTATTTGGATCATTCAAATGCGCGTGTTTGTCTTTATCTTACATTACAAAGAAAATAAAATGAAAATGAAATTAATGTTTAGCAAAAAGCTTGCTTAAAATAGGCCTTGCACCATGCATTTATCTTTTCGGTATGTGCAGATTTTCTTATCCTCACTACTTCATGCTGAATAATAATTGTCCACTTTGAGGTGTGGCCAAACTATTTTAAACCTTACTATTTCTACTGCGACATGCATATTTACATGATATTCCTAAGGTATGATTAATCGTGTTGTGGCGATGTTCAGCGTTCCCATCTTATTTCATGACAGTTATCAATATTTCACTTATTTATTTCAATATTGCGCCTGGGTTTCACTCAAATCGAGATCCTTTTAAAAATGTTAACTTTGCATGCCCTGTTAGATGGCATTTTTTCATAACATAATTTTTTGAAAACTTGAGCCTCTCAAAGAATTTAAAATGAGCTTTCATTCTTGACTAAAACAAAGTATTTTCGCCACATTTTTCTTGGGCGAAAATTACATGTCGAGAATACTTATCTGCGAGAGGATACTCCTTCGCTCGTGGAAACAAGGCGTGTGCTTCATGGATACAAAAATATTTGGCCTGACGCCAAAGAATAAATTACTGATGGACTATCGGCGTATAAACTAGTTTTATTTTCGGTACATAAAGGAAGTATTCTTGTCCTATATTGTTTGCGCGAGCTACAAATGCTTTGTTTCACAACATGCACTAACCGAATTGCTTCTGCGGTTTATTTGCCTGTTACAATGCTTCATAGCTTATTTCATCAAGCTCATAGAGATGATTTAGGGTGAAGCTTTTGTTTTTTGTTTTGTCATTATTATTTTGCTAGGCTCTATTGTTTTGAATTCCTTGTTTTCTTTCTTTTATGCCACTCGTGAACGTAACAGGTTCATGCACTGTGTATCCGTTTGAAAGAGCAAATAAACTTAATAAATACGAACATTTTAGCCGCCCATTTTTTGCTTAAATGCACATTAGAGAGAATCTATTACACTCTGGTGGTCTAGCGGTTTGAGCGCTTTTTCAGGGTCGGTTTGCGGGTAGATTCATAGTTATCTGGCGCTTTACGGTCCAGAAATTAAAGGCGGTTTCGGTCTAACCTAGTCGAAAATTGTAATTAAAAGACACTTATGCCCGGTTCAGACGCCGTACTTCACATGAGCCGAATCGTATGCTAATGAAGGAGAACAAAGAACTTTTCTCATTGGCATTCCATTCGGCTAATGTGAAGTACGACGTGTGTAACTTGGCCTTGCACATAAATATCAAACCTTTTTTTAAAATAACACTTTACCGGGCGTTTCAAAACAAGGAAACCAGGCAAAATTCTACTTTTGACAGAAGAGTTTTGCTTAACACCTAACAAGTTATTTTCTTTTAGGAAAGATATTCGATCGGCACAAGAAAAATTCCAGAGATCAGTTTTCATTGTTTTCAGTTTTCAGAATTTTGTTTAATCAGACTAACGTGTCATCCTAAAGCAACCGTGAGCTTGGCATCATATACCGACAATCAGCAATTTAAGTTCGTGAAGAGAAAGTTAAACTACTTGGTGAGAATCACACCATGCATCCCCTCCATTGCCTAGCACGTGCGGTTTTTAATAATCAAAATGTGAAGAAGCAGATAATTAAAAGATAAAAGCTTGCCCGAGGAACAATGTCTGGGTAGTCAATGTAACTGGGTTAGTAGCGAGGAATTCCTTTCAGAAGTACGCCATTTCCATTGAAAACATTCCGCCATACTCACACAAGAGAATAAATTATTAAAGGTTTCTTTGGGAACGTGACTCGGCCCTCGCTTTTTAGTTATTTTCATTGTGATAACGTGTCAATTTTCTCGGAATTACGCTTGGAACAAATTAGTTGGTTACTTAATGTAATAACGAGCCCTTGTAATGGCACAATGTAGCTGGGAACATCGACGATAAATGTGGGAATTAAGTAATTGCGGGCATTGTTAAAGATGAACTTAATTGTTATCTGAACAAACCGAAAAAATTGTACGTATTAATCGAAGCAATAAAGGCTGGATCACTTAAATACACTTGTTTGTCTTTATCGTACACATAAAGGAAAGAAACTTGCTCAAAATAGGCCTTGAAAAATATATTGTTTATGTCACTATGCAAATTTTCTTATGATCTCTACTTCATGCTGAATAATAACTATCCAGTTTGAGAAAAGATGCAGCCAAACTGTTGGAGACTTCACTATTTCTATATGTATATTTCCATCATATTCTCAAAGGATGATTAATCATTTGATGGCAAAGTTTAGTTCCGTTCTCATTTCATAACAGTTATCAACATTTCCATTTACTTAACAGTAATGCATATTTTGTCAACTTGCCTTGAAATTGCGTTTGGGTTTGACTCTAAAGATTGAGATGCGTGCAAGCTCCCTGCTCAACTGATAAAAATGAGAAATTTGTCCTGTTAGGTGGTATTTGTTTATAATCAAGTGTAGTTTAAACTTTAGCTTAAAAAGCAGCTTCCATTCTTGAGTAGAACGTGTGGTTTCGATTTTATCACCGAGTCAAGTATCTAAAAATATTAAACGATCGAAGACATTTGAAAAATTAGGATAAGTTTGAAAAATTACAATAAATATAGTTTTAATGCTTTGACAGTTCTGGTAGTTAATCTGCGATGGTTGGATAGAATTCTTCTGAGGAGCGCGCCATTCGCGTTGAAAACTACTCGGCCGACTCACGCAAAAATAAAACAGTGAAGGACTATGAGCGTATAAAAAAGTAAATCTAAGCCACTGTCAGCACTCAGCGTCAGAATTTGAAGAAAATATCTGTGATCGGATTTATATCTGTGACAAATTCCAAGGATAAGGTAGGAATGAAAGTGATTAGAAAGAAATACTTCATGATAAAAATCACGCATAGCATCAGTTTCACCACCTCGCGCATGCGGTGACAAAAAATTAAAATGTTAACAAGAAGGTTAATTACAAGATAAAAGCTTGTCGGAGAAACAAATTTTTCTGTAGTCTAAGTAACAATGTTAACAGCTAAGAATTCTTTTGAGGAGCACGCCATTCGCATTGAAAAATACTCCGAGTCGGCCAGACTCACGCAAAAGAATAAATTAATGAAGGATTATGAGCGTATAAATGTAAGCCACTGTCAGCACTCAGCGCCACTACTTGAAGAAAGTATCTGTGATCGGATTTATATCTGTGACAAATTCCAAGGATAAGGTAGGAATGAAAAGACAGTTTTCGTTTCGTTGTATAGTATTTTTTATTTTTTCCTTGTATAGTATTTTCTCATTTCTTTGCGTGAATTACAAATTCTCATCTCAGGGATTGAATCGAATTGTCTTTGTGCCATCACTGGTTCTTACAGTCCTTTTGAACGGTTTTATTTCTTATTTTCCAAAAGGAAAGAAAATAGCTTTATATTTCTAATCCGAAATTAAACGTTAAGGGTAAAGAGTTGCGTTAACAACTTGGTTTGAAAAGAAAAAGGGAGATTTGTCATCTAACGATAGCTTTTTTGTCGCTAATTTAGTGTCCTGGCATCCCTAGTAACAAATCCAAGGTATTTTGCTCGTTTGTACTTTTTCTACTAGACAGTGCTAACAACACAGTATATTAAAAGTAACATAACCATACTGGTTGTTTGTCTTTTGAAGTTGAACTATGGATTGCAAGTTTTATCTGTGTCTGTTG
>JAEMPF020001055.1:28550-42931 GCA_022496165.2 Catalaphyllia jardinei | reverse complement strand
ACATAGTATACCATTTGAAAGATATTATTTTGGGATACAATGCATTAAACTAACATCCACAGAGAAAGCTTCAGTTTGAACTGAAAAGCATTTAAAACGAAAAGCATTTAAAATATCTCACTCTTGCATAGTGGAGGTATACCTCTAATCTATAGCTTTATATGCAGCTCTTACCGTGTGGGTTTATGTCAGATGTTGACCTTAAACTCTTAAAAGGCTAAAAGGAAATAGTTGTACAATTTGTAGGGGTGGTTAATCAAATCTGATGTAGGAGGGGGTATGGTTTTTTGCTTCCAAAAGACAGATCTGTGCAAAACCTTTTTGCTGTTCAAATTTGATGAAAAATGACCGTATATTGAGCATGTAATGGAATATTGTGCCACATGGAACTCTTGGGAGTGAGAGGATTAACTTCTATTGGTGGTTTCCACGTCACGCAGGTAAGTTTTATTATCACGCAAGTGAAAATAAAATCGCTTACCATTCAATAAATTGAGGCAAGAAATTGAAATATCGTAAGAGTAATAAATAAACAACCTGCCAAAGTTTTGGGGATGTGCGATATTTCGAACTTGAGTTATTCGGCAATGGCTATCACTGAAAATTATAGTGTTTATTATGGAGACGCCATGTTGGAGCCAGTCTGAGGCACTCCAACATGGCGGCCAGAAACCAGTGGAAACATCTGGAGTTTACTTTGGCTCTCTCATCAGGTTTATTCTCTCTGTTAAACTTGAAAACATTCGCATAGGCACTTCTCTCAACATATCGATGACTCAGAACTCGAAACATAAGGCTAATCGATACTTTCGTGGACGTAACATGTTACCCAGAAACAATGCCGATGTCAAGGATTGTGAAAAAACCGTGTTCTATTTTCAAAACAAAGCGGTCTACTGAGGCCAGGCCAGCAGATATATGTTTAATAATGACTTTTACCTGATGGAGGTAAAAACTTAAAATTTTTAATTTTAGTTTTTTCTGACGTCACGTGAAAACCAAGAACAATCCTGGCCCTGTTTATAACAAGTTAACTTGACATGAGCCTGTGATCCATTAAAAACCAGCACATGGTCGGCGGTCAGCTTCAAAAACTCACGTTACCTCGATGAGCTCTAAAGTTCAGTCTGCGATTTAATCACGTAATACTGGTCAGCGAATACCATATTTTGACAGGTGTCACTTCAACCTCGTTCCCAGGGTCTCTCATCTTACCGCCCAATGGAGCGAGCGAGGAGAGACCCTGGCACACGCTGGTCACGTGCCACTTTGACAATTAAAAACATCAGAGAGGGGTCCTCTGTAATCAGGCAATTGGTCGCGTTGGGCTTCGTCGAATTCAACTAAGTTTCGCGGTGTGCTGCGACCGACATTACCCGCGGTACTTAATAGTACTTAACCTTCAGGCTGAAAATTCGAATAGTATCTATTCCAACGTTTATCTAAAGGTTAAGCGAGTGTGTCTCGAGGCAGTTTACCGTGATCATTTGATGTTGTAGCCGTGTATTTTATAGAAAGTCCGGTCAAAATAATTTCAACTGTGGACGTCGAGCAGCGCAATTTCATCTCCCGCTAATCGTTGTTTCTCCTTTGAATGCACTCGACCAAATTGATGAAAAAACACAACAATGCTTCTAGAAAAACGAATACCTTTCTCGAAGAAAAGTCACGGCAGTCTCTGAAGAAAAGGTTAAAATATTCTTGAAAGACGCTTAATGGCGGTATTAAACAACTGACGTTTCGGCATTACTGCCTTCTTCAGGGTGTTTAAGCTGCCACGTGAAATATCGGTTGTTTTATACATTAAGCGTCTTTCAAG
Organism: Catalaphyllia jardinei; assembly: GCA_022496165.2. NCBI lineage: Eukaryota > Metazoa > Cnidaria > Anthozoa > Scleractinia > Caryophylliidae > Catalaphyllia > Catalaphyllia jardinei. Next base: position 41,112 of record JAEMPF020001055.1, on the reverse strand, counting down.
AATATTTTAACCTTAACTTGTAGTTTCTTCAATACTAGTCTCTGAAGAAAACCTGGACCAAGATTTAGAAGCAACATACTGTTAACACACTGTGCTTGCAGTTCAAATCAAGTATCCGGTCCCGGCGTCACAATATTCAAGCAATAGACCACAAGTTTCCGTGGGTTATAAGCTGATAAACCACTTGGGATGTTGGTAGAACACTCGAGCCTGCGGCTCGTGGTTTACAAATTCTTCTCGTGTTCTACCAACATCCCGTGTGGTTTATCAGCTTATAACTCAAATGCAGAACGCGAGTCGTTCTGTCCGTTCTATCACCGTTCGCACTCTGCAAAGTTCGGGGCGCCGATGGCGTTGTGACACCGCTAGTCATGATAACCATGTTTCCTTTTCTTTCCTATATGAGTACTTGGCTTCGCTTGGTGGCCCTTCGGGGCCCCGAAGCTCTGCCATAAATGAAAAAAATGTTTCTTTACATTAATTACCTCTAACTGATAGCTGTCAACGTGTTGTTACGAGGAGTACATTAAGAAGCTGGGTGACAGATTGCCGGGTAATACGATTGTTAAACGTTTGTGTTTGGTAATGGACAAGCTTTTTGATTGTTCTCCGTTTGTAGATTGCTCATTTAATCTTAAGGACGTTCGCGCCGGAAAACTTCTCACGTACAGATTTTTTTAAAACTTTTACGGGAGGAAGAAAATGAAAAGATTAGATTAATAACGTAAAATAAAATCGGGGGTCACCGAACTCGTTTTGAATATAAGGCGTAGTACAGACAATAGTATTTCTTGGATTTCCAATCATTCGAGTCGATTCTGGACGAATTCATTCATTACTATCGGCATATGTTTAAGTTGAAGAATCAGTATCTAAGTTATGTGTGTTTAACACAGCATATATAGGCCTATTTGATAGATCTTTACTACATATGTCATTAAATTAGCTAGAATTAGCCTTAAAAATACGACTTCTAAGTCACGCACACCTGTATCTATGTACTAATTCGACCCTATTTGAATAGTATATGAGAAATAATTAAGACTTCCAACATATAGATTTTTTTTGTTTTTCAGTATAATGGAAAGAATCAGAAAAGGAAGTGATCTGCCAAAAAAAGTGGGGGTCACCGAGCATCCAAGAAAAATATCTGCACATAAAGTTTCATTGAATTTTCGACTCGGTGCGCGCGCTTGAAAATGACGTGGCATGCGCATGGCCAATGAATAGCGTGCGCACTAGTGGTGCGCAGTGGCAATGGGCGCGAACGTCCTTGAACATGTCCTCGATGAAACGCAATAGTTCGTGTCCATTTGCAAGTGTGAAGACATACAGCGGGAAAAGCCTGGGCGGAAATGTTAAAAAATGTACAAGCACACTGGGAAAATTTGTAACATATTTAGGGATTTTCAATATTTCAATTGATGTGGGTATGGTTTTACAATTTCAAAGTATTTTATAAAAAGAAAAGAAATGTTACAATAAAAATATCAAAACTGCGAGGAGAAGAAACCATCAGCTTCAGGGTCGGCCACCGTTGCTATAAATAACCTTCGGAATTCACGTTTACCCTATTTTGATCGTTTTGAAATTGCGCTCAGTATTCATTCGCTTTTGAAGCGGTGGAAAAAAAAAAAGTGCATGATCTTTCAGGCGAAGGAAGGACTTCTTTCAATATCGATTTGTCTCTCCCGGATATTGCTGCTAAAGAAGTACATGTGGAGTGCAATTACATACAATGTTATTGATCCCAGGCAGCTCAAATTGATTGCTTCCTCTCTTTGGGTTTTACGCCTAAAGTTCGGGAATATTTAGATACAATTATGGTGTAGAGAAAATTGTATACACGGGTCTACTTTATTAGAGTCGCCACTGCAAACTTCCTAGTCCATGCTTGGGTGGAAGCAAGGATCCTATCGCTTCGCTGGGTGTGAACTCACATCTGGAGATTATTTTGAAACTTCAGATAAGGACGAGCATTAGGCTTATCGAAAGGACCCTTGCACCGGTCTCGTTTTATCTTTGGCTTAAAAAATAAAAAGGTCACGTACTGTTTATCTTGGAATCGAAAGCATCAAGAAAGAATCAAGGATTCGGGAAAGCAATTACCAAAGGCCATGAAAACATTAATTTACTGCGAAAAGCTAACTGTGTCCTCGGAAGGTGTTTTCAGGTGTAAGGATAGGACCGAAATCAATTTTGTTTAAAGAGCACCTAACCCCAGTTTTTTCCGCTGAAACGAATCTACTTGTTATTTGAAATACTACTGCGAAAAAAATTGTCTCCGAGGAAAATAGCTTGAAAACATTACAATTTTGTTTCGCGACCGAGTTTGAGGAGAATGGGTCCAGCGGCTGTTGTGACGACTACCCGGTTGAATATCCCAATTCCTCTTACTTCCTTGAGGATGGTGCAAGATAGAAACATTCGAAAAGTGCGCAGAAACGCCTTCCAGAGGTGCTATTGGTTGTTGCAGTACTACCCCATGCAGATTTAAAGAAAGATATACTGTACAATTTACTGGCGATGACCGGCTATTGGTACAATAAAGACGTGAACGATAGTTGATTTTGTCGAACCGAAAAAAGCGAGCTCTGTCTGTGAAAACCATTGAAGAACTCGCACTGGAATTTGTTCTGCAGGTTTTGGAATACTATTTTCATAAATTTTCTGCTTAAAGCTAGCCAGCAATTTGTAGAAATACTACCGACAACCTCTATCTGCCAATCCCGCAGTATTTATAACATAACCTACAATGTTGTGTGATTGTTAGTGATCAAGAAGCGTTACGACTGATATCTGACTGATATGTAAATAGGCCGGCAACTGCACGCCCTCGACCATCACTTATTTCTCTTTCGTTTTAGATAAAAGTGGAAGATTAGTCCTTTAGAATTACATGATAACAAAATTGTAGAACTCACAGAGTTTTTCGAAGGTTTGGAAATCAGCAGTGCGACAAAGATTCTGTGCAATAGTGTCGACCGCATAACATTTAATCTGCGGATCGCTTAGGGAACTCATCTTTTTCGCTTATCCGACGAATTTTACTACACACTTTGAGAAAAATTTACTTTGGTTATTTGAAATTTATGACTTAAAACATTCGACAATGTGAAATCGGTAATTGTATGAAACGTTTTCTTCCGCCTTGCTTCCCGCGGCTTCAAAAATTCAGGTTTTTAACAGTACGATTTGCAGTCGATCGAAACATGACGCATTAAACAGAAACTAAAACACAAACTGGATTTAAGAGAACAAACATACCTCGACAAAATGTATCCTTACTAAGGACAAATGTGAAAGGGCTATAAACACGCGTGCCAAGAATCTTGCGTTTAGGCAGTTTACGTGACGAATTACCATTCAAAGCAGTCCTTGAGCTGTCTTTAATGCTTTTCGTTTGCCTGCTCTTCCACTTAGTATGTAACTTTCCATTCCTAATATACAACAGCTTGTGCGCAACGAACTCTTTCCCTTCGTCGCTTGAAACAAGGTAAATTGCTCTCAAAGCTCTAAGCAGTGAGTTGTCGTACATTATCGAGGTTTATTTCGGAGTCTTCCGAAACTCAACTCAACTCTGACTCCAGTGACGAAAACGAAATTATTCTGAAACAAAACTTGGACGTTTTAGTCCCAAAATACATTGCAACGATTAGTGTTGTTTTCTATTTTTTCGAGCAGAGTGAGGCGCCATTGTGTTTGTTTCTAGGTAGACGTCATAAGCAACCGCCGCCCCTGACTCCCTAAAACGCGACCGTGCAACACTTCAAGCGCGATTTTGAAAGGGAATAGAAAATCACGGATTGAACCGAATTCAAAACATTTTTCGCCTAAATGCTTCAAATAGCAAGTGCATTCATTTAAGCGAAAACAATTTTGGGGGTTAGTTCACTTTAACGAGCACGCCATTGTCCCGAGCGCACACCTTTTGGCCGAAACCCGCATAGTGATAAGTTTTACGAATATCATTAAAACTTTAATTTCGTTCACGAGCCGTGACACGTCTAAGGTTCTTTCTCTTCAGTGAAACTTTTCTTGATTCGATTTCCATCATTTCTCCATCAGTAAACGGAGTTTCCTTTGGTTAGAAACCGTGTGCATTGAATCAATGACGTCTGTTCTAGAGGACTGCATTTCTGTACCAGAACCCAGCTCTCGAGATTTTTTCCGTTTTACAAATTTGACATGAGTGCACAAACTGCACCGCATTAAGAATTCTTCTATTTTCGATCCTTTAAACCACGTGGAAGCACTAGTTCCATGCACATAGGAATGGCTTCTTTAGAATACATGGTAACAGATAGGTTCCGCAAGAATGCTAGTAAACACCTAAAAGGAACTAATTAACGAGTAACCAACTTAAAGTGTAAATGGAATTTCCCTGTAAGGTAGGGGGATTCGCAAAAAGAGTTTTGTTACAGTCGCTCTCGACTACAGAAGAAGTAGGGAAGAACTGATAAACATGCATTGCGACCGAACCTTTGAAGTTTGCTTTTGCTAAATCCGTCCCGTAACCGTGAAAAACATTCAATCAAAATTGGGATGATGGGTTAGCTGTCTAGTGACAAAGCTTCGTCCCTGGAGCAGGAGAAGTCGCTGTCACTGTATGAGGAAGATAACATCTCAACTCAATCGGTATTTTGTGGGTTTCCTTTACTTTGTTTACGAGTGCCCCCTTCCATTGCCTGTGGCATCTCCAGGCTAATGCGTTTTACTAATCGAAACGACGATACAGAGGCAAAAGTTGTTTTCTCACTAATCTGGGTGCACGAGCAGTGGTATTCAGATCTTGCAAAGAATATTTCCCGCCGGAGGCAGCATTTGAGTGTGCTTTGTAATTGCCACGAGCTCTATTGTTTTAAGAAAACAGGGCCTTTACTACATCAAGACGTCATTATCTTCCCACGTACTCTGTAATTATCTCATTACGCCGGAAAAGTGTATTTTCCTGCATATCTCAAAACAAAAATTTCAGGGAGTGAAGCAAATCTTTTGAGTTTGTTTCTGGCGAATTTTTAACGTTTTCGCTGAAATCTGGACATAATCTTTCCCAGGCAGAAAAACGGTTTCGGGGAATTTTTAGTTTTCGCGGAACCAACGAATGATTGTTATTCGGGGTATATTGAAGCTGTATAGCCTATAATGATTGATGATGTCACACGTTACAGTAAATAAATCGACCCGATGTTAGAAGAATAATTGGTGTTTATATTTAGATCAGAAGGAGTCACTTGGAATAACATTTGACGATAAAAACTTGCGACAAAACGTTTCTTAATAACATTGTAAGATTTAAAAAGTTAAAAACGATAAAAAGCTATAAAAGCTAAAACCGACGACTTTTCGACGTTAACCTAACGTCATTATCAAGTCAAGAATGTATAAAAATAAGTTCTATAAATACTAAAACGAACAATATGAGAAACAATTTACAGATTAAACAAAAAGTTTCGCACGTATGGAGTCCGATTGCACGTTCAAATTAGGTTTGAACTTCTTTTGATTTTGCTGATGAAATTCGAAACGTTCCTGTTAATGAAGATGATATTCTGGTATCTTATGATGTTACAGCTCTCTTCACCAATGTGCCGTTGGATGAGACTATCAACATCTTGGTCAACAAAGCCTTCGCGGATGACTGGTTTAATAAAACCTATGGGCTTAACCTCCAAAAAGATCAACTTGTTAAGTTGCTTGAAATTGCCACAACCAATCAACTTTTTCAGTTTGATGGTCTGGTGTATGAGCACACGGATGGAGTGGCTATGGGCTCCCCCCTTGGTCCCCTAATGGCGAACGTCTTTATGTGCCACCTCGAAGAGAAACTCACACGCGATGACTTGATACCTCCTTTGTACAGAAGATACGTTGATGATACTCTTGCAAGAATGCCAAATACTGATGCTGCCACTGTGTTTCTTACTACCCTGAATGACCTACATCCCAGTCTATCGTTCACGATGGAGCTTCCTGTTGATGATAGGATTCCTTTCATCGGCATTGAAATTATCAAGAATGGAAGAAAACTTGAAACTCAAGTCCACCGAAAGCCAACCAATACTGGCTAGCTCTTACATTTCCATAGTCATACTGACAAACGCTATAAAGACTCTTTATTAAAGACAATGTTACATCGCGCTTATGCGCTATCTTCCACAACAGAGGCTTTTAATGAAGAATGCGCCAAATTGCGCTCAATTTTTAGCCGTCTTGATTACCCTTGGAGTCTTATAGATTCTGTTATTTCCAATTTTGTTTCTCAAAAACCTTTACCAGGCAGAGCAGAGAGAAATGCTGACGAGAGCAACATAGTCAGAATTAATCTACCTTTCAAAGATCAGGTCTCAGCTAATTCTATTCGGAGGCAGTTGCGTGATCTCAGTAATAAGATTGGCCTCGCTTTGCAGCCAGTTTTTGTTAGCAAGAAATTAGAACAAGACCTAAAACCTAAAGAAGCCAAGCCGTCAATTGTTAATCAGCAATGCGTTGTTTATCGTTTTGTATGTGACCTGTGCGATGCAGATTATGTCGGCTATACAGCCCGACACCTTTTTCAACGTGTCTCTGAACACAAAAATTCGGCAATTGGCAAGCATTTTCATGAAGCGCATGGTAGAAGGGATCGTTTGAATGAGAGTCATTTTAAGATTCTGAGAAAGTGTCAAGGGAAATTTGATTGTTTAGTGTTTGAAATGCTTTATATCAAGAAGTTCAAACCTAATTTGAACGTGCAATCGGACTCCATACGTGCGAAACTTTTTGTTTAATCTGTAAATTGTTTCTCTTCTTGTTCGTTTTAGTATTTATAGAACTTATTTTTATACATTCTTGACTTGATAATGACGTTAGGTTAACGTCGAAAAGTCGTCGGTTTTAGCTTTTATAGCTTTTTATCGTTTTTAACTTTTTAAATCTTACAATGTTATTAAGAAACGTTTTGTCGCAAGTTTTTATCGTCAAATATATTTAGATCAAATTTTATATACGTCAACAGGAGCCCATTACTATGAGCCTGCAACTTCATAATAGGGACTTTAAGATACACTACGGCGCGCTGCTACTACGGCTACTTCGGCCGTGAGGGACTAGGCTGACAACTCCATTCCCTCCGCAAATCTCAAACGGATTAAGATTTCACCGTACGGCAACGGGATGTGGAGCATTACGCGTCTTTACAAAAATGGATACGTTCGACTTTATTTTACTTTATTATACGACAAAGGCTTGTTCAATGACAATGATTTCCTTTTCTTGAGTCGATCTTACATCTCCCAAAACTTAGATTTGCCTCTCAGCTGCTTTTAGAACCGCTGTAATTCCAATCACAAAAACCAAATAAAGTCAATACAGATAAAAAGCTCGATCTCAGCACGGGTAGGGTGTTTGTACAATGTGATAAGTCCGAAAATACAGAGCTTTCAATTCGAATAAAATACAGTTTGAACAGCTCAGCTAAGTAGAAACAAAGCTTTCTTATCTGCGGCTGTTCGGACCTGTCAACAAAACATGACTGTCGCTTATGATAGGTATTAAAAATCGTTCAAATTTTCTGCGCAAATGACAAAGAAACAGTTGTCTTCGAAATGTTTTTTTATGATTGAGTAGTTTATCTTCGAACAAGGCTGTTCAAACAGTGAAAAAGCGTTAGAATGAGAAATAAACAGCAGGCTTATACTCACGTAGTGAAGAGTACTTTCCCGTAGTAGAAAGCAAGGTTACGGCCGTAGTGGAACACGCGATATGACGTCACCGGAGGTGATCTTCACTATTTACCGCCGTACTACAGCCTCGCCATACCATATCTTAAAGTCCCTAACAAGCAATTGCAACGGCATTTTTACAGACCAGTCTATTTTTAGATATTTTTTCCCGCGAAATAGGCCAGTTCTAGTTTACATGAGAACGCTTCGGTATGGATAATACAATGCGGCCTCACGTGATCATGTCGACATCATGTCGACATGTCAACAACTGTCCGTGCTTGTGATTGCGATTGGTCACTGAGGTTTCTGTGATGATCTGAATTCGAGATAAATTCAAACTAAAAATAGATCGGTCTGTGAAAGCACCGTGACACGAATATGTAGCTGCCGGCTCCTAGTGATGGGCCCTTGCGTGAAGCCAACGTTTTACATGACGTCACTAAAATTTAAACTACAAAACTATTGATCCTCCTGGGATTTTACTTTCATGATGAATAAGAGCAGCTGAAACCTACTATTCGCACAATTTTTTGCTCCAATTGGACTTTTGGTTTTATGATAGAGTATGCTTGACGGCCGAGAGAGCTGTCATGCTGGTTAGGAAAGTGACTTTCTTCGGGATATTTAACTATCTGAACAATTCATGTATTAGAAAAAGTATCATTTTAACATTTTTGAGTTCCTCGAGAGATAAATTCATGCTTTTGTATCAAAAGTCAGTGAAGGCTGTCTCTTTTGGTTTCCGGCCACCATGTTGGTGCCCATCCGGATGGGCAGCAGCATGGCGTCTTCATACAAATCTCTATAAATTTGAACAAGAACCGCGATGCGGTTGTAACCGCGCTCTTTTATTATTTTTATAATCTTTATGCGAACGTTCAGCTCGTAAAACGTGACATAGTTACCGCCGTCATCTACCGTTACATAACCACCGAATTTCATTACGCCAAACGTGACTCTCGCTGTCCATATGCTGAAAGACGTATCTGATTACGTTCTTTGCATAGCGCGAGTATAGTGTGACTTGTAATCCGAGAATTTTGTTTACGTCTAAAGAAAAAATATCTTGACCTTTCAAACGAATATAAATATACACATGTTAAAAGGGTTTTATACGAGTGCTAAGCTTTTAACTTTTTTCTCCGAGAAAATTCCACCATTCCTTAAGGGTACACACGATTTTATTTATCACCGTCAGCGCATTCCACGGCTGACGCCAGACGTAATACCTTTTTTAGCGCAATCCCTCCGAAAGTCAACAGAACCAAAAAACCCAGATTACAAAATCTTCTGTTTAGCACGCAAAACGAAAATACAGCTTAACTCTAGATAATTTCAGCCTTAGTAGCCAGCAGCTGGTCCCAAATTAGATGCTTTATCCTTGCAAATGTCCTGACGCCCATCGCTGAAGGATTTTGGCCCAAGTTTGACCAAATAAACATTTTTCCCGTCGGCGGCCATTGTTTGTCTAAACAGTTAATTCGCTAATTTGACAAACCCCTCCTGAGGTGAGATATGACGAAAAGAACTGAGAAATGGCCTGTAATTGGCTGATAATGACATCATCCGCGCAGGTTTGGGATTTGTAACCGACAAAAAGAGAAATAATAAACCGCATGCCGAGCAAGAACCGCCCAGCCTCCGGCTGCGCGGTTGATAAAAATTTCTTCGCATATCTTGCTTAAGGAACATGCTGCGACCTGAATGTTGGCGAGTCTTTGCATATTTACATTCTTCCTTTTCCCAGATGGTATGGACATTATCTATTGAACGGTTTTGATTTGTATTTTGACCTTTTTTGAATGTCGTGACACTGAAAACCGGCAGTATGTAGCAAAACGTTCCTCTCGCTTCTAGACTTGCACTTTCTTTCAGGGGACTGGGGACAAGCCGAGTTATATATTTACATTTGATTATAGAACACAATGATTATAGAACATAATGATTATAGAACATAATGATTATAGAACAGCAATATAAACTTTTGATAACCTCCATTTGTAGATATGTTCAGCTTGTTTCCACTTTTTTCTTCTACAGGCAATGTCTGAAGAGCTTTTACTGAGGCGTCAAGATGAGAGAAAACTCACAATAAACAGGTTCTGTCAGAATAAAAAAGTTACTAGTTTGCCTAACAGAAGGAATCTGGATAATCTGGTTGTTATTGATCAAGCTGAAATAATTTACTGTGCGATTCCAAAAGTTGCAAGCACTGAATGGAGGGAAGCTTTGTCAGTTGAACTGGGCCATGGTAGAATTCAAGGGAAAAAGGTGCAAAACAGAACCTTGTGGAAACATCTTAATGAATATTCCATTCAGAATATAACTGAGAAACTAAAGAAATTCCACAAGTTTGTGTTTGTCCGGGAACCATTTGCGAGGCTGCTATCCGCGTACAAGAGTAAATTTGTGGCTTCCAACGAGTACTATTTCAAGACTTATGGTCGAAAAATTATTAAAGACTTCCGAAAGAATGCTACTGAGCATGCGAAGAATACCGGTGATGACGTCACGTTTCTGGAGTTCCTAAAGTATATCGTCGTAACGCGGTTTTACGATGAGCATTGGCGCCCTTATGATGACATATGCCACATGTGCAGCGTCAACTACGACTTCATCGGTCATTTGGAAACTATTGAAGAGGACGCGCCGTTTTTTCTTAATGAGTTAGGTATTGACGAGTATGTCACTTTCAAGTCAAGCCGCCGTTCACATACCTCATCTGAGTTGCTGAAGTATTATTCACAGATTCCTGCGCCTTACATCAAGAGGCTGCGGAAAATTTACTTCAAGGACTTTGAAATGTTTGGATATCCATTTCCCGGACCTTTAAAATCCATCATTGGGGATTTAACTTGAGAATCATTCTTTTAGTAGCGTTAGAATTGAGAAGTAAACACTTTTTATATCATCGTATTTTAAGAGAGAATTAAGGGCACAGCTCATCCACTGTAGAAGCTTTATAGAGTTCTAAAATGTGACGTCACAAAAAATTAAATCTGTGAAATTATGGGATTGGACGCCATTTTCGAATGGAGTATCCTTAAAAAAGGTCCCTTGCCAAAACTTAGCTCTTAATTGTAATTCCCAGCTAAAATATGAAGGATTGAAATTTGATACTGCCCCATATAAATCTCTCTAATTTTTAGTCAGTACAGAAACAAATTTTGAAGGGTTTGTATGGAATGCCATCAAACTTTGATCCCTTATATCTCTACCGGGAATTGCAATTCGGAGCTAATTTTTGGGATGAGGACGTCTTTTAGCATGCTCTATAAGAATATGGCATCATGTCCCATAATTTCAAAAAAACATTTTTGTGACGTCATCACTTTAGAACTCTATAGTTGTGCCTTATTCCCCCTAAGCTATTTCTGGGTCTTCCCGGACCAAAAATCCCAGAACGATCTAGAAACAACCAATCCTGTTGCGCTAATGCTACTCATTCTGGCATCCCTAGTGGATCAGAGTGCTCGGCCTAATGGCGCCTGAGATATGCAGAAAAATGCCTAAAAAGTTGAGGGAAAACTCCTGTCAGTACGTGTGGCTACTCCATTGTAAAAATTGCCCACTCGATGACGTTTTCTTAGACTGAAGTCTTTTAACTGTAAACAAGCCCAGTGGAAGGTCAATCACTACAGCAAAAATTAAAATAAAAAAGGACAAAAAGGAAAGGCGAAACAAAAAATCGAAAAACCTAAAGACGTAGGTCACTTTCTCATCCAAAGCTCCTTTTTTGAGGGAGAGAGACGGGGAACTGAAAACAACACCGTTACTTGCCGTAATGTGATAAGCATTTATTTTTCGATCAAGTGATAATCAAAAAGGGATAGTGTAAAGTAAGAACAAATGCTGGAGAAAAATATCCTGCACAGCCGTGACAACGAACATTTCAGTTAATTCCGGAATCCAAAAATACATCCAAGTTTTCAGTCCCAAAAAGCAGCAAGTAACCATTAATATAGCGTGCACGATCAGACTACAAAAAAATCGAATAAAAATAACACTACTATGTATGGATTAAAAGAATGTAAAGACAGCCTTACTCCTCGTTCTTGCCTCCGGCGTATTATGAAGCAATGTCCGACCATATTAACATACACACCAATGGAACATAACTAATCAGAGTCTTATAATATAAGCCGAGAAATTTCGGAGATTTGATTGGTTGATAGTGTCACTATTTCCGCTTAATAGTGGTATAACAACAAAAATGAATGGTATAACAAGGTTACCACGACAACAACAACTACGTTTTTGCTTTTGTTTTCAAAAAATGGCGGCAAGGTTCCCGGAAATTTCCGGTGAAGAAATACAAAAGCTCGCCGAAAAAGCAGTAAACAAAAATACAGTCAAAACTACTAAGACGTGGATGAATGTTTGGAAGTCGTAGGCAGGGGGAGAACGGTTGCCCCCGCCAGGAAAACTTTTTTTTTTCTAACATAGTGTTTGATTTTGTTGGGCCGTATACGGGAGATCCCTGTGAAGGTTTGTGGAGTTTGCCCCCACAGAAAAAGAATCCTAGGTACGGCCCTGGGGTGTCAATAAGATCGACTCCTTCATGAAAAATAAGGCCTTGGAAGCGGAATTGGATGTAGATGGAAGAAAGTTAACCAATCATTCGGTAAGAAAAACGCTTGTGAAGAAACTGAAGGCCTCGAACCAGCCAAGAAGTGCTATCATCGGTGTAACAGGCCACACAAGCGAGCGTTCACTGGGGGACTACGAGGAAGGTGACGAAGCAGAACAACGACAGATCTCATCCATCATCAGTTCACCTGTTTGCCAACAGGCTCAAAATTATCGTTCAGTTCTTTCCAGTTTGCCCATTCAGCAGAACCATACAGCGACTCTAG
>JAEMPF020001055.1:0-15000 GCA_022496165.2 Catalaphyllia jardinei | reverse complement strand
CTTGCTGAGGTCTACTGTGTTAGTCTAGGTTTGGTTTAGGCATGAAGAGCCCTTTGCCATAACGTGAGGTCGCTCATATTGATGTTACCAAACATTAGATTTCCTTTCTGTGGGAGATGAATCCTTTTTTTTTATGCAAACATTTTCTATTGTCTGAGAATATTTCCGCAGTTGCCTTAACAACTCACCATAAATGAAAAATTTATTTTGAACAATGATCTGTTTTTCACTTATGTACCAGTATTCAATTCAGTTTTCAGTTTTTCGACCGTATGTATATAATTCACTATTTTTTCCATAGTAGCTCATTTAAGCTGTTTACCTTTCTTGTTGTTCGCAACTGTTGGAAAACAAATCCTCTGGAATAGATTAGTGAGTCATCCCGTTGGGAAATATCTTGGAGTCCACATTCGACCAGTTCACATGGCCCGTGGTTTATCTTGAAGTTGTAAGCGATGCAGCGTGGCTCTTCGAGACAGACTTGAACACAGTTCAGCCAATCGTCGGTGTAAACAGTTTGAAAAACATGGCTGGTCATCATATGATCTTTAAGAACCAAGTCGTCTTTAGCAAACACTTGAATTATCAAAGACGATATTATATAATAAAGGATCCGAAGTGGACAATGAAAATAAGCCATGTTTGAATGAAAATAATGGGAATAATGACTGACGTTATAGTAAACTGTGAAAAAAGGTTGATGATATCTGCAGCAGAATCTTGGAAATAGCTGCTAAGACTTTCACGGTTAGAAAGCTAATTTGATTCTTCAAGTGTTTTTCTTTTTTTTTATTTTGCATTTCATTTTTAAACACCTGTCATTATATTGTTTGTTAAGATTATATCAAACTTGAAGCCTATTTGCTATATATATATTTGCCTCTATTTCATGAATGTTAATATTTCTGGTAAATAATGTTCTTACTTTGACTTGAAACTGCCTATTTGCCGTTTTAGTAGCGTGAACATGTCGTGTTTAAGAATAAAAATAAAGTTTTTTTTTAATAAACTAAACCAAAAGTTTGTAACCCAACGAATATCAGCTCGATTCTCTTGTAAAAATCTTAGTACACAGAATTTCAAGAAGAAAACGATTAGGAAACGGGAAGCTGAATAATGAAACCACCTTGCACTAAAACATAGTTTCCTTTGAGCTCACGCTGACACGATGAATACAAAAATCAATCGTCCCTGAATTTCTTTTTTAGTTAGTAACAGGCGTACCCTTAATTTTTCAAATGTCTTGCTCGAGAATTCACACATTGCATGTACTTCAAGTAGTTTGCTATTTTGATCTCAATCGTTTCGGCGGAAAAGAGGTTGGGCTATAGCCAAATTTGTTCTTCAGTTACGTATGCCGCTAGAACGTGTCACAATACATGAGGTCAAGCTAATTGCTTTTCCTTGCCTTGGGGCTGAAAGACCTAAAAGCCAGCTAAATAGCAACATATTTTTATTGCTTTGTATCTTTAATTTAAATCGCTTGTATCCTGTTGCCAAAGACTTATACTGTCACACAATGTCAAATAATGTTCTTTAGCTTGACTTGTGACTGTTTTTACTTTTAATATGCCACTAACAGTTCTTACAATCCCTGAACAAATAATTTATTCAACTATATTCTACGGATTTGATTAAAGCTACAATGGAAAACACTTCACATGACAAGGTGTTGTTCGTTATTAAATAATGCTGTGCAAAGTGGTTCCGTTACTTAACCTCTTATCCCACTCTATTCCTCTGAGTAACTTATCCTTAAAATTTGAAATACAAATTACTTGCAGCTCTGTCGACCTTGAACTTTTACACCAAAGTCCGCGTGAGTCATGTTTTATAGCACGTTTAATAACCGACTTTAAATTTGTTTTCTTAATGTCATTTTTCAAAGCAATGACACCCGTCACGTTTGTTCCTTGTTATTTAGAGCCAAACAGGATGTTAAGGTAACGTTTTGGTAACGATTTCATTTGCCGATGCCGATTGCCGATGTGCACCCTATGACGCCTATTCTTGGGTTGCACCGTCACCCAATTGAATAATAATTCGAAAACCATTCAGTGAATAAGCTCAAGAAATTATCATGCTAAAGGAGATGAAAAATTAAGACACTTCTCCAAGTTTCAGGTCTGTACGTTTTCCCGATCTTCAAATATGTGTCGAAATATTTTGCACAAATTTACAGAGTTTAGTATGGAGCCGCCATGTTGGTGTACCTCCAAGGAACACTAACATGGCGGCCGTAAAATAGTGTGAACATCTGCTGCAGATTATCTTAACTGACCAAGCAAACATTTTATTAAGCACTTTTCCTAATACTTTAACTTCTTAAAAGGCTAAATATCCGGAGATAAGTATATGTTTTCCGATAAAATCATCCATAGCTTTATGTCACGCACCGCCATAACTCTGAAATGTAAAATGTGCCTGTTTTTAGACGAAGCATGTTCTTGAGCTGAAAGTTGTTAAACAGACATAAATTTATCCCCTCTCATGCATAATAAAGATAATAACTTTGGCTGGTCTTTAGTTTTGGATTTTAAAAAATGATGACGTCACGTACAACCCAAGAATTCAGTTCTCGTTTCGTTTCCAAATTCCAGCTGGTGATGTGACACAGAACGAGACCAAGGCAGTATGTATCATCAGCTCGGTCACGTTTAAGAGTATTTGGGTGAAATATAAAGGCTAAATTTCTAGTAAGTGCTCTTTGTATTACCAACCTTTTTTCCTTTATTCATTTATTTTGCTCTTGCCTATCTATTTTATTTTTCTCATTATTGTTTTATTAGCATAGCTGTAGCATGCGATGTCATATATTTCTCGAATACTTAAAACAAATGGAAAAAAAAAACTCACGTTTTGTTTCGGTGAAGGTACTCTCGTGACTAATTCTACCTTGTTGTCTCGGGCACTGTCTTGCTTTCTTGCGCGAGAAAAACGTTCTGCACTCAGGGTAGATTAATTTGTTCTTGCCGCCCTTTTATTACATCTTTCTTCTCCTTGTAATTAGAGATCTTATTTTGTTTTGCTGTAGTTTACACGTAGATATAAATTGATTTTCCATATCGTCGTCAAGGTGTGTCCGTCTAAATGTTCACTATGACATCCGTTCGAGCCTGAATTCGACTGAATTCAACTTTCTTTAGTGTTAAAGCTTAACTTCCTTAATGTTAAAGGCCACTGGTGGTCACAAACCCCTTTTAAGGAACTGTACGTCAGACTACATATGTGCAACAATAAATATAAAAATAACTGAAACATTATTCTTGAACTTAAGTACGCATTTCATTTCGTGCTAAGTTACCGAAAAAGCGCGAACCTTAACATGGCTCCTGGAAAGTCTAATTTTTTGGCGCCTTCACTTTTGCTGCTATGTTTGTTGGGGTTCGCAAGTACAGCACAGCAGGCAACAGTACAGTTGGCTCCGTAGACAAGAAGAAAGTATTCATTAATACTGGCGATCGTATCGAGGTGATTATTTCGTCAACCAAAGAGGATACGAATGTTTCGCTGAAACGAATTTTGCAGAGGCTGGATTCGGTAGAAGCTGAAAATAAGAAACTGGTCAAAGACGTTCAAGCTTTGAAAGGACAAGTCCAGACATTGGAAGACAAAGGTGATTTTATCCTTTCTCTATTTAGACAACAATGTTATGGCAGCGATACGTAAGTTTGTAAAAAGACGGGCTGGCACTTTTCTTTGCTCGCATCTCGCCTTAAGATGAATAATGGTGTACATTGGTTTCTTTGTCACCTTTGTCCACAGGAAGCAGAGGAATCGTTTTTGACCGCGTTTCCCGTTAGATTCACTGTACAATTGTAGCGCTAACCTATCTGCTGTTGATTTAAATCACTGTACGTGACCGAACTGTAAAAATGCGGCCTATTGAAAACCAATCCTATCCTCACGACGAGTGCGGCATACAGTTATAACTGTGAGCTATCAGATTGTTGGTACACTACTTAACTTAACTGACCTCTTTAATAAGTGTCTTCAGTCATTTCGATGGTGCATGTAGTTGAAAATGTCTTCTTGTTTCCGCGACGAGGAGTAAACGACTACGTCATTATCCGTGGTAGCATGCCGAATCTCTCAGTTTTTGACAGCTTGTTTGTGGATGAAAGCCACTGACACGAATGCAGGAACTCCTCTGGGTTACGCCGTGCCTGGTCAGGATAACGAGTTTATCATCTACAACTACAAGCCGTTTATGTTGTTCATAGGTGGTGCATACAGGTCAGTTAAAATGCCTATTACCAAGCGTAAGACTACCTACTCTGGCCATAGTTGCTAGGCACATAATTTCCGCGGGAAAACCCCAGCGCTCGCAAAAAAAAAACTTTTTTTTTGGCACTACAAACTCATCTCGGAACAAAAGTGAATTTAGATTCGTTTGAAAGGTCGATGAAATGACCTTTTTCGAGTATTTTTTCCTTCAAACACAAATCCCTAATTACAAAATCACGCGTTGCAAAAAGATAGGCGCCATATTGGCGCAGGTGACGACTGCAAAATGAAAAAGTAGAACTGTTCTATATGTGCAGTTATATATGAAAATAAGAATATATGCAAATGATGAGATGATGAATGTTGGTGATAAGAGGCATTACTGAATGCTAATAACATTGTTAACGAATGCTTGAATTTGCTCAAAAGAAGAAAGCAAAATGGTCTTTAATGGGCCATTTTCAAAGCCATAAAATAATAACCTGGCTCCAAGGCTGAGTGGAATAAAACAAATTTAAGGTGGCTCAAAACAATTTCTAGCACTAATGCTTCTATGGGTCATTGTAACCACTCTTTATCACTTGATGCTACAATCATGGTATCAAAAAACTGCCCCATTATTGGTGAACACGGTGTTGTCCTTTTCATAACATAATTGGTTACCATAGCAACAATATGACCTGCTAAAAACACCCGTATTTACAGCTTTAGGGGCTTATAATTCAAAAACGGCGCGGTGAAATTTTTATATACTATCAACATTTGATAAGCATGATTAGGCGCAACTTTTGGCAAAGTTTAAAAAAATTCTGTCGGTGGCGTTTAGAGCCACCTTAATTTTTCGGAAATTTAAAGGTGGTTCTTAAAGCCACCTACAGTCGTCAGTCGTCTATCAGCTATTTTAACAGTCAACATATCTACTGATATATCGACCAAGGTACCCTATAAGGAAATATAGCGGCCTACTGAAACGGCCTCGGACGAGCGATAAATCGGTCGATATATTGTCCAATAAAGAATATAGCGACGCTCATTGGAACGTCACTTATTTTCATTAAGGTGCCAATTAGAGGTTTACTGGCTGTCGAAACAATTCTATTGTTCTGTGGTCGGCAAAATTTAAATATCAAAAGACTAGTTTGTAAACAGTGAGTATCGCTTTACTCGGCTAAGTGTCTGTGAAGTATCGGTGAAGTGTCCGTGTACCGCCTACGCCGACTATGTCGGCCCCTATAAATACATCTCGGTCGCTATATCGAATGAGTATCAATTGTGACACTGGTTGCTAGTCGGTCGAGTATCGGTTAAATATCAGTTGAGCGTTAATCAAGTAACAACCGACGTATCGAGCGACGTATTGACCGATGCATCGGTTAATATGCCAATCGAGGCTTCCCATAAGATACATGATCCCAAGTAGTAATGGTATATATTATCCCCAAAAAATGATGAAACACAACTTACAATACATGTACACATTTGTAGCTAGATATACATGTAACTAGGTATTTACTGTATATTAATATTCAATATTCGTTCACTGTCTAAAATCCGCACGCGTCATTGGTTAAAATTGATCACGTGAGTTTCCGTTAGCTAAAGACATCAAAGTGACAGAGTGCGTTATTACAATAACGCATAAAAACTGTGCAGTGTTCAGGTCGGGCGGGAAGCCATTGCAAGTCTATCGCCAACAGTGAACTCAGATTGAATATTCAATATTAAAAGGGTTAGAGACTGTTACTTCGTGTTTTGTTTTCAAATACACGCACTTGCTTACTGTACAATGAACTCGAAATTTTCAATACTGCACTCAGCTTCGCTTCCTGCAGTATTGAAAATTTCTCGTTCATTGTACGGTAAGCAAGTGCGTGTATTTGAAAACAAAACACTCACAACAGTCTCTAACCCGTAATTAACGCTGTGAAATTTTGTAACTCATTATTTTTCTCTCAAAGCAGGTAGGTTAAGTGTTTGCATAATTCTTTTTCTTTATGGAAGAAAAACTTTACATTTAACGCAACAGTCATTCTCTGTTGATAGAGTAGAACATCGCCAAACCTGTGTAAGTGACAGCAGACATGGGTACAAAAGTTGAATGGTGCTGTTGATACATAGTGTAATTTATCTACTATGTGACCTACATAACATTGACTTCTGCAATAAGTGGATTGGATTATATTTATGTCTCCAAATCTGTGGAACATCAGTAAATCTCGTAGACCAAACGCCTAGCGCTCTATTTTTCCAAAGAAACGTGGGACCACCATGCATCCTGAAACAAAAAGAAAACTTCATCACCAGCAAGTCTAGATGGTTCGCTGCCTCTTACTGACTGATCTCTTTACGGTGGCTAATTCACATTATCAACTCAGTTGATAAAACCAAATTATCTTGTAATACTCCCACCGACGCAGCACCACAGTTTCTCTAGAAACTTACCCCCTTTACTGATTTGAAAGTCGATTGTTTACAATTGAAAGCTTTATGACAGACAGTCTGTTCACAACAGTTCCACAGCAGTTGATGACTTATTTCCACTACAATCATTTACCATATCACAGTTACCTGAACTAGTTGTTTCCTGTCTGTCACAAGTACACACAGCTTTCACATTGATGGTTTTTCGATCACCATATCCAACGTGGTCGTTCGAGCAGCGCAATTTTGAAACATCGGAGCTCGGTAATTCGTGCGAAGAGGCACCGTTCACATAACGCAATATTCCTCCAGAGAGGCCCAGTTTTTCTCATACGAGGCTAAAGGTACTTTTAAAATTGTGGAGTATCCACTATCGGCAAGGGTTGTTACATGTAAGACTTAAGCTTATGTTTGTTTGATAAAGCCACCCTTTTTACATACCATAGAGTGGTCCAAGGAGAGGATATCACCACAGACGCATCTGGTAGGAATGTCCTCAATTGGCCAGTCGCATCGTAGTTTGATGGCATGAAGTTCAAATATCTTAGAATAATAAATATCAAGTATCAGAAAACAGTCCTAAGGAAGCACGCGCGCTGATTGGTTAAAAAGCCTGTTTGTATAACTCGATGTAGACACAGAACTAAGCGCGCGCTGTTGACGTAGTGATGGCGCGAGCAAAGAGAATTTACATTTTGATAACCAAAGTTTACAAGTTGTTTTCCTTTTTCTCGTCGTGGTGTTTTCTAAGAGCGGCTCGTGTTCCCACAGCATTTCTCGTTCTCC
Organism: Catalaphyllia jardinei; assembly: GCA_022496165.2. Classification (NCBI taxonomy): domain Eukaryota; kingdom Metazoa; phylum Cnidaria; class Anthozoa; order Scleractinia; family Caryophylliidae; genus Catalaphyllia; species Catalaphyllia jardinei. The sequence continues at coordinate 7,566 of JAEMPF020001055.1, read as the reverse complement.
CAAACTTCCACTCGTGTTTGTATAACTCGATACAAACACGGTACATGTTTTCTATTTCTTAAATATCAATAATAATAATAATAATAATAATCATAATAATTCAAAACTCTTTTTAACTATATTTGAATTTTCTCAGTTTCTTTGTCTTAATTCTAAAAAACAGTATAACTATTAAAGAACATTACAATTTTCGTATAAAAAATAGCCTATATAACTAGTCACAAAATTAAAACTTTCCATGAGGAAGTCATTGCCTCCATAAAATAAAATTATAATGATGACGATGATGATAATTATTATAATAATGATAATGACAATGACAATGAATTAGCAGGTGCATCCACTTTAAAGATCGAATTAGAATTTAGAAGTGCTGATCTTCATAGAGGAACCCAGAGAAGAACCCTCGAAGCAAGGCGAGAACCAACAACAAACTCAACCCACATATGAGGCCAGGTCCGGGAATTGAACCCGCGGGACACATTGTTGGGAGGCGAGCTTTCTCACCACTGCGCATGCCCCGCTCCCCATGGTCCTCCCCATGCATATCCCAGGAAACTATCCTTGTTTCTGGGAGGCTAACGTGCCATGCTTGAAAACATAACTTAGGAGCAATGATGTCCATCTGCGTGAGAGCCGCAACTGATCGTTTCCTTCGCTCGCTGCCGCTCAACAAACCGTTTTCCGTTATCTCTGACCTCGCTTTTACTGCGGCAAATAAAGCATCAGAGCATTTGCAAAAGGCCTCAGAAAATCGGACAACATTGCTGGCGTACTAGTAAGAAACCATCTTCCAATGAACAGATGAAGAAACTGTTCGATAGCGGTGAACTCGGACAGGCAGAGAGCAAAAATCCCGCACACTGGCAACTACAGAGGACGACCTAGTTTTACCTCGGTCTCTTTTTCGAAAGCCGGTTAACACTAACACAGGATTAGCACCAATTTTAATTTTCTCGTATAAAAGTGTTTTTCATTGCTTATGTATTGTACAGTTTAAGATTATTCACTCTCAAAACTGAAAGACAAAACATAAAGGAAAACCTAGCCGAACAGTTACACCTGGGTTAGCTTAATCGGGCTTTGAACAACCTGGCCCAGTAGTAGCCTCCTCCGCAGCCTTTCTTGTACGGTTTCCAGTCAGTGTCGTAAAACCAAAACCGAAACTATTTAAACAATTAACCAAAACCAAAACCAAAGTATATAATTGCCTGATTACTCTCGACACTGAAAACTGAAAACCGCTCTAAAGCTATCGGCAGCAATCAAGATAACGGTTTTTTCTTTGCTCATATTGTATTACTTGGTGCCTTGTTTCCTTCCAGACAGACTTCTGTTTCGGCTATTGACGGGAAGTGGCACCACATCTGCGCAACTTGGGAAAATACCGCTGGATCTTGGAAGTTGTTCAAAGATGGTGCGGTTGCAGATCAAGGTCGAGGATTGCAGAATGGTAATATACATTGTGTATATAGTTTTAGGCAAGCGTTAAAGCGGAGCTCCTGATTGCAATATGTTAATCTGTCTTGAGCCAGTAACTGGGCAGAGGTCAACTTTAAATATGGTCATGCAATACTTTATCAGCGGATACCTCCCCATTGGACCGCCAGAGCTCCACTAAAAATTATACTTTTACAAATAAATAGAGGAAAGAAAACCGTTAAGTATACCTTGATAACACTACGCGATAGTTTGGTATAACCAGCACTTTTTACTATTTCAACGTATAACGCTGATTTAAAATTTCCTTTTTAAATCAATGAAGTCCATTTTTCTTTTGTTCGGCACACAGGAGTCACGTACTTGCGCTAAGCAAGACTAAATTGTTTTTCTTCGTCAAAAGATTTAGACAAAGTTTAGCTCAGCTGATTGTTCTGAGAGCGAAAGAGAACGGAACATGAATAACGATTTCACCTATCTTGTCTAGGAGGTCTTTTCCAGATATAAAGATGGCTAGGATCTTGTCGAGACACCAGAATCCTCTATTGAGTAGCAATGAGTTTATCTTTACTCCTGATTAAAGAACCGTGGGAGAAGTTAGTAATGACGCTTACGGCAAACGACAAACGGAGAAATGAAACTTTTGCCATCTGTCTTCAGTTGTTTTTATAGCAGAGTGAAAATATTTGTCTTTACGGTCAGGTAGGAGACCTAGGTTTTGTGTGATTTATTTAAGGACTGGACGAAAAGAGCGTAAAGTCGAAGGTACTTTTCCCGTTTGCCATTTTCCTTGACTAAGAAACAATTTTCTTCCAAACCAAAAGCTTTTGTTTGGGCTAAAATGTTTAGGCGGTTTGAATTAGACATTTCTTTAATGAAAAACTTAATAAACTGTAAAGCCGTGAACGAAGATCGTGCAGGCTTGCTTAACTTAATATTTTGTTTTGCGCTCATACACTATGCATGAATTACGCGCGCTACCAAATCTAATTTTGTAAATTTTGATGGTAACTTATGACATCAATACGCGGCCACAACACTGCAACACTGTGTGAATGTAGAGCGATAAAAGTCCACGTATTTCTAATTGTTCAATGTCTTTCATTCCTCTAGGTTACGTGATCCGTGGTGCTGGATCTCTAGTGTTGGGACAAGAAGAAGACTCAGAAGCTGAAATATTCTCCGCTTTCTAGAGCTTTGTTGGTGAAATGACTGGTGTCAACATCTGGAATCGAGTCATAGATCACCAGAAGATTGCCAGTCTGTCGAAATCGTGCCGGTCAGGGGAGGGAAACGTGTACAAGTGGTCCGATTTTAAACCTCGCATAATAGGTGGAGTTCATTTGGTTTCTCTTTCCTGTACAACTTAAAAGGACTTTTCTTTTTTTCTTAAAGAAAGGAAGCAACTCGACCCTAAGAAAGTAAATTTTTTGCTTACTCCGATATTGGAAGATAAATCATTTTTTGGCGTCAATTCTTTCCTCGGCAATAATAATGATACTGTAGGAAAAACATTAAAAAAATCACATTGAAAAAGAAACATATGGGCGTAAAATATTTTTAAAAAAAAACATACAAGCAAACAAACAAACAAATAGAAACCGTCAGTGTCCACCCAAAAATATAAAACACCTTGACAAATAGAGCGGTGTTTAGAGTCGAAAGACCAAAATCCAACCAGCTACTTGCCAAATTGACTGCTCAGCCAATCTTGAAACGTAGGGAAACCAAAACAAAGCCGATGTAAACCGCTTTATCAGTATAGTAGCTATAATCTTATTACTTGCCCTAGAGTGGTTTTCGTGGAGTTTCTTGACCTCATGGTTAGTGTGCTGGTTCCCGGACTAAGCGGTCTGGGCTCGAGCCTCGGCTGGAGACACTGTGTTGTTCGTTTGGGCACTAAACCCTTACAGCCGCTTTCTCTACCCAGAAGTATATATGGATACTGGCGAATTGTTGGGGAAACCTAAAAAATTGCGGGGTAGTGACCTGCGATGGACTAGCATCCCGTCTAAGGGAGGGGGAGTACTCCAAGCTGCTTCATGCTACAGCTTTCAATTGATTGTCGAAAGTAACCGGGCAATTACTTTGGTTTTACTCTGGCATTAGTTTGGTTGAGTAGTCTAAATGGTAAGTAACTGCATGGTTTGGTTTTGGATTTACAACATTCAATCGAAAACCGCTCTAACATATTTTATTTACCTTACCCAAATTTGGAATTAGCCAATCAGAAGCCGGTTCGTTCTAAATTGTGCGATATCTTTCTTAAAACGGTTTCAGACTCCTTAAAAGACTTGGTCAAAATGCTGAATGTACTTGCCACTCAGAAAGACAAAACACAACGACAAATTATTAGTTTCATTAATTGCTTATTTATTTCACTGTTGGAACTGCAGAGCCGGGTTTCTCAAAGCCCGATTAAGGCAACCCAGGGTTCGCAAGAATTTTAATTTCAGTTATTTAACTTTTTGATAAGGTAATCTGTTAATATTGTTTGCCCTTTAGTTTTGAGCAGTAGTAATCCCAAACTACACCAAAGGTTAGAGGTGAAAACATTGTTAAACAAGAAAAAATAATGCCTCGCTGGGTTAACGTTTAATCCTGAGTCAACGTTAACCGACTTTCGAACAACCCGGCCCTTTTTACTATGCTCATTATCCCCAAACTTTAAAACTTTACAACTGCCTTGTACAGGCTCTTGTACGTATCCTTTTGATAAACTGTATGGGAAAAAATTTTATCTGACATTAAATTGACAATACTCTTTCTTAGAAAAAAAAATTGTGAAGACAAAAAGAAATTAACTAATTGATTTGAGGCTCCAGCAATTCCAGCTTGGCTGTTATGGTTCGCACATCATCCACCGGCATTTTCAATGTGTGTGTGGCCATTGAATCGGCAATTTTAAGGAGTCTTAGAATCGGCAATTTTATGGGGCCTTAAAATCGGCAATTTTAAGGAGCCTTCAAATCGGCAATTTTAAGGAGCCTTAAAATCGGTAATTTAAGGAGTCTAAAAAGCGACTATTTAAAAGAGTAACGTATTTTTATGACAGGGGAATAAAACTTGCCATTCCAAAGACGTGATTTATGTAAGGGGCTTTTTGGTAATTTTTATTAAAGAAATTACGTAAGGTACTTTGCCCAGATGCTGATAATGATCCGGTTTTTGTCTCAGCAAAACACAAACAATGGCTTGTCTAACCTTCTTCAATATGCGCACTGCGACCAGAACCGAAAAGTCACTGTTTCAAAATGCCTTACGGTTCCTTAAATTTGCTCTTGGCTTGCACGTGACGTCATCGTTTTCTAAAATCTACAACTAAAGAGCCACTAAAGTTGTTATCCTCATCAGGCATAAGAGGGGGTAAATTTATATCTGCTCATAATTTTTCAGCTTAGTGGCTTGCTTCGACTGGAAACCAGCCCAGTTTGCGTTGTAGAGCTATGGCGGTGCGTGACATAAAGCTACGAACGTGTTTGTCGAAAAATATATACTTATCTGGTGATTTTTAGCCATTTCAGAGGTTAAAATATTAGGAAAAGTGCTTATTTAAATGCTTGTTTGTTTAGTACAGGTAATCAGTCCCCTGTATAGCCAAAGTTAATTCCAGATGTTTACAATATTTTCCGGCCGCCATGCTGGTGGCCCACGGAGGTACACCAACGAGGCAGCTCCTTACTGGGCTCTGTAAATTTGTGCAAGATATGTCGTCAAATTTTTAAAGTTAAGGAAACCGCACATATCTAAAACTTGGAGAATTGTTTTTTATTAATCCCCTATTGTCATGAAAGTATTGTTTGGTGTATATATATTCATCAGCTTCTTTAAAAATGTATTTATTCATAGCACTTATTATTACGTAACCTATATTCTTTTATTGCGTAATCTGTAATCAATCGTTTATCCAATAGTTTTCTTTCCTTTTTTCTATTACACACCTTGCGTCTACATATATTGAGAAGTTTGGGTTGATAGGTGTGAGTTGAGTTTTGTTTCCTGTGTAGAAGAAGAAGGTTGTAGTGTGGTTACGAGCGACGTTAGCAAGTGCGAGGAAGGCGACCGGGAGCACATTTTTCATTTACCGAGAAGCCATCAGTAAGCCATCCCTAATTCACGACAAAGAGCCATTTGCCGGGGGACGTTTGTGCAAAAGCTGGTCAAGGAATAGAAGGGCGAGTGAAGAGTGCTGTCGAAGAAAGCTGGCCGGATTAAACAGGAAAAGTAAAGGTGAATAATTACGGACTGAGATAAGTTGTGACATAATGAAGTAAGTGGAAAGTGGGAGTATACTGAACGGGTGTTTTGGTTGGTTGTGTTGGTTGGGTTCAAGATCAAGCACAAGGACTCCAGACGTAGGGTGAATTGAACTGAACTTACGAAACGTTTGTTTTTAAAGTGTATTCTTTTAAACTAGATTAGAACGCTGTAGTATTTTATTATTATATTCGTGTAATCTAATTAAGGTTAATAATTTAGTTTAACTGTGTAGTTGTTGTAATAAATATTTCTTTTAGACTTTTGTAAAACATAAAAATTTCTTAACTTTATCCACTGAATAGTGTGGGAATTTTTAATGCATGACAGTGCAAGCCAGGAATAGTAAGCGCGATGTGAACTCAGCAGAAAGACAGTGGGGGTCCAGACCTTGAGCTAAATCGCGGGCCGGGAATTCCGTTTAATTACGAATGCTAGTGTGATTACAGACCTTACTGCATTGGAGCAATTAATAATTATAACTATAACGTCATTTAAGGAGACGAAAAGTCTTATTTTAAGTGATGAATAAAGTAATTAAAGAAATCCACGAGGAAAGACTCATTCTGCTCGATAACAGGAAATGCAAATAGCGTTTAAGGTGTGACGCGAACACTACATTCATACACTACATTCATACATTCATACATTCATACATTCATTGTTTCTGCGTTTAAAACCCCTTAAGTTTGACCATATATGGTCATGTGGCGGCGAATAGACCAATTTCGATATATTGAAATTCAGCCTCAAACCCCACAAACCCTGTATTTATTCTCCAGAGCCTCGTACTAAGGTACATTGTTTTAGGTTGAATTTTAATATATCGAAATTGGTCTATTTGAATTTCTTTAACTACTTGCAACTCTACGCCATTTTATCAGCCTGAGATGCAGTTTTCACTGTAAATATTGTTTTTCTGTGACAAAGATGCCTATACCGTTTTGAATACTCCATTCCAAACTTTTAGCGTTGCTACTAAAAATAGGTGTCATTTTCGTCATGATACTTTCCAGAAAAATTTCCTCCAATTATGATCTTCTACTGTCTTGCTTCATTTAAACCATAAAATTCTCCTTTGTGAACCAAAAATGAAAACTTAAGGGAGGAAAAGCCCTAGCAACCGACCATCGTTCGTTTATGTCTAAATCCTAATTTACAAAGTCTGACTAATGTGTTGGAAAGAGTTTGCTTTGGTGCACCGGACGGAACTGATTAAGAAAAAAATAACAAATGAGGTTATTCTTGGATCGCGTTCGACCGAGTTTCTTTGAACATGCTCGTTACTGTGGTGAGAAATTGTTTGTTTTAATTCTTTCTTCCCAGCCTCCGCTTTCGCCATGATGACGATGCTCTCAATGATCGATGGCCGATGGTATTTGCCTGAAAAACTTTGAAAACTATCGACGGCTTTTACCATATAGAGTATAAACCAACCATAAGACCTCTTTATTAAACATTTGCGCTGTTAAAGAGGGATTGAGTATAAACCTATTTGTTTGCTTACGCGAGTCAGTAGTCAGTAATCATTATTCACTTGTTACGTTCGCATGATCGCATAGCAATGAAGTCAAGCAAAGTTCGTTGATTGATCGAAAGCCGATCGTTTTTTGCAAACTTGGAAAACCATCAACGGCTTTTACTAGATGTAAAGCATATGAACCGCCTATAAAACCTCCGCTTTATTAAAAATTTGTGTTGTTAAAAAGCGATTGAGTCTAAATAAATTTACATGACTCATTCACTCATTCACTCACTCACCCACTCACCCACTCACTCACCCACTCACCCACTCACCCACCCACCCACCGACTCACCCACCCACCCACCCACCCACTCACCCACTCACCCACTCACCCACTCACCCAC
>JAEMPF020026203.1:103127-126186 GCA_022496165.2 Catalaphyllia jardinei | reverse complement strand
AAAAACACAGAGCCGAAAAGGTGCCCCTTCTGCCCTTTTGTCCTGAATGGCCTCGTTTTGTCCCTTTTGTCCCTCAAAAGTCCTTTTTGTCCCGTGTTGTGGCCCTTTTGTCCTGTGTTATGTCCTTTTTGTCCTTGGCATAAAAGTTTAAAACTCGCTGAAACTGTTTTATTTTTGTTGAGATCTCGAACTGTTAACATGACCAAACGCGTGTGCCGTGATTGCCCAATTCCGAATTGTGGAGCAAAATATCTCGTTAGATTATCTAATCATCTCGCAGATGTACATGGATTAGATTATATCAATCGAAGGAAGTGGTTACAAGAAGCGAAATTACAACCTAAGGTTAGAGTGGTGATCTATCCAGCAAAGAGGAGCCAGGTAGTAAAACCTTCAACAAGTGAAACACCTCTATCAGTGCAGGAAGAAGAAAAGGATACAATAGTCCATCACTTATCAACACCAAGAGGAGTAAAGAAATCCCTGAAATCTCTACCAAGAGGACTAAAGAAATCACTGAAATCTCTACCAAAAGGCGTTAGAAAAGCAGCCAATAACATCAAACATTATAAAACAACAGCAGATTCAGTTCCTGAGTGGCTCACTTTGTATGGAGACGATGAAGGGCCGAACACAGAGAAGAGAGCTTAGTAACCCCGCCTGCAGTACCAGTAGCTTGTCACACTAAACCGCGTCCCATAAGCTTCACATTTTCACTGCTTGTTTTATAGGCGGCGCTCCACTTGCCATTCAGTTTGCTGTCAAAGCTCGTGCTGTTCAAACCTAAAATGTCTTGGAGCGACGGTTATAATTACTGCCTTCTTCAACGAGGTAATGGATATTACGAAGACAGTGAAGACTCTCAATCTAGCCAAGAAACGGCTTCTTCCCAATCTAGCCAAGACACGGATTCTTCCCAAGAAGTGACGGAGGGCTTAAACCCTTGGTCGCGCATATTAGATGAAGCACAGGAACGCCACGAGGTTCAGTTCAATGCTTTGGTCGACGAGTACAAAAGAAACGGAGATTCGGAAAATGTAGCTCACCTTAAAGCGCAGAACGCTCTCCTTCCTCTCTACAGAAAAGAAGTATCTGCAGTGGATGCGAGCGATGAAGAAAGATTACGCCTTTCAAAAAGTGATGGAAACTAAAAAAGATCTCAAAGATACAGATGGATTTGATTGGTTAGAATCGACAGAACTAGCCATTGATAAGCGGAAATTCTTGCTTAATCGATTGTTTGTGAAGCAACCCATTCCACAAGATGAAGACTAGACCTACTGTGTTTTGTTCTCAATAAAAAAAAAAGTATTTCAAACCGATATCTTGTGTGTTGTTCTATTGGAGTTTATTTCTTTGTTAAGAGGATTTCAGTCTTATTGCTCATTGCATTCTAATTTCCTGATTTACTTTGTGTTAAACACTTCGTTGTGGAGCTTTCGTTATCATTTTGGTGTATTCATTTCAAATCTCTGTGTATTTGAATCATTTCGCTAATAAAAGTAATATTCAAGAAACTGTGTTGTTCGAAAACATTTATTGTCGCGTGTTCACAATTAATTAGCGCTCTGAACTTCTATTGTTAGCATTTCAATGATAGATTTGTCCCATGGGCTATTCCGTTGGAGAGTTTGTATGAAAATCTAGGGCTGAAAGTAGTGACTAACGGAGCTGAAAACAAGAGCAGCTAAGAATTAATTCTCTCTCTTCTTAACAAAGCTGAGAGTGCAGATAAAAACATAATAGATATTTTCATGAGCCAAACAGGGTTAAAAGAACCCGGTTTTGAAATCGGAGAACGTTTTCAAAGAAAGCTAGAGAACCTTTGAAATTATTACGCGTTCAAAAATTTGCGCTTGTCAATGTTTCCCAATCACGGACAGTTAACCGAGCGTTCAAAGCAGCTTGCAGCTTAATAACGTTGGTGAAAAAAGCCATCTTCACGATAAACGTTTCGAAAATCGAACAAAGTTTTCAAATTTCCAGCGAGTTCAAGTTGAATAAAGGAATGAGGCTTTCGTTAAAATTTGCGCTTTTATTCTGAACACATAAAAGATTTTCAACCAGGGTTCACTATTAACGGGCAAGCCCAGGCAACCTTATTGTTTTTTATTGTACTAGAGAGTTGCTTATTAATAAACCTACACCGAATTAGTATGCAGGAAGTCAAAAATTATAGTAATAGGTCACCTCATGGACTCGACCGTTATGCATATTAATGTTTTTCCTCGACCTACCTCGACACTTACTCGACCATTACGCATATTAATGATTTTCCTCGACCTAACTCGACACTTACTCGACAGTAATCCGGCTTAAGAACAACATACAAGACTACTGATGACTGTAGAAAGTGAGTCATACCTGCATTTTGTGGTCGACAGCAAGCTCCATTGTCTTTAGACCAATGAAATTGTAAACTTAAAGTAAATGCACTTCCACTTATGATTGCCTAGTAATTATTCTGCTTTTGTGTTTAAAATTTGGAAATTTGCTCTAGAAGTGAGTAAATCACCTGTACATGGCATCCACTATAAAATATCCATCCCCCCACCCCCAAGAAAGGGTTAGAAATTCCAGGGGATGGGGGTCAAAGGCCGAGGAAAAACCCCAGGTGTATGGGTCACAGAAAACCCCCTGATTTGGTAATTCCAGAGGGCTGGGGCGGGGGGAGGGATCATTTCTCAACCTTAATTGTGATATTAGTTATAAACACTAACCTGGTAAGACTCAATGTCAGATTTTGATATGCATCAGTCAATCAACATGGATAGCTGTTGAAAGATCTGACATCCAGTTTTACTGCACATGGAATGTTATGAGGGTTTAATACCTTTGCTGAGTGGAGGGATGTTAAGATGAACTGTTTTCTTTGTAAAGAGATCTCGGATGTTAAACCCCCTGTCTGTCATAACATGGTCCCTTTTTCTAGCAAATCAACAAGTCCACTCTCTTGAGTTATTTTGCGATCACTAGTGCTACCTGTCCACAGCTCTGAAACAAATGTGAAAGCACCACTTGGGGAAATGCCAACCAGTAGTTTTAGGGTATTGTGGTGCTTGTACTCGCTCCATGTGGCCTTTTGAGCACTGGGGGAGGTGGGTTTCTCAATGAACAACTCTGTGGCATCTATGATAACTCTGGTTTGGGGGTATTTTTTTAAACATCTGGGAACTTTTCTTGCCAGCTCCTCTTTTGATGGCCAGCGAACAAGTGTGTTTTCAAACACTTTGTCCAACATGCAAACCCATGTGGTAACTATTTTGCTGATAGCAGGTTCTGATACACCAAACATATCTGAAAAAAATGTCTATTCAGAACTCCCAAACGAAGCCTGCACAATACGATTAAAAACCCCTCCTTCGTGGTAAGAATGCGTTTTCTCCCAGGTTTTCTTTTTGTTTCATCCTTCTGGTAATGAGAGGTGCCAGACTTTTGCTTGTCCCAATATTCCATGTCCTGTGCATGTCTCCGGTTAGTATTTTTCGTTTAAGAGCGCTCCTATCAGAAAGTTGTTCTTGATACTCTTTATTTTCATTGTAAATTCTCTCCCTCTCGTGCTCAAGCGCTTCCATATCAACCATCGAAATGTCTGTCTGGCACTCCCTGTCTACTAGATAGGCGACAACTTTACATTCAATCTCGTCTGGTCGAGTGTTTTGCTCCGTTTCGGAGCATTCTTCCTTGCAATAGGAATGTTCCAAGGCAACAGAGTATTTGAATATGCTAGCACATTCGTTCTCGTGCTCCATTTCCTCCACTGTTTCGGAAATTTCCTCCACTGCGTCAGAATTTTCCTCACTCGGCTTGAGGAGCTTGCGTTTTTTAGCTCGGACTTCACGTGCAGTTGGCTCCTTTTCGGGCTTGTTTGGATCAAAAATACTTACATGGTCTTTGTCCATCCTTAACAAATCCATTACCATTCAATGTTGTTCTGATGTCTTTTGGCTTGAAATGAAGCGAACATATATTATGTGTACCGTTATTGCAGCACTGTACGGCACAGTAGTGAATAATAGAGCCTCAAAGCGTAAACTGACCTAGAAGTAAAGACCATTAAAACAAAAATCCGTCGGGGGAAAGCCCTAGCTAGAGTGTTTGTTTTCATTATGAATTTCGTGGATGTTGAACTTATTCCCACGAGCCTCGTTCCGGTGCTTTAAATTTGGTTCCAGGCTCTTCATAACCAGACCGCGCAAACATATCGAAAGTGGCCTATTTCATTACCCGCTTAAAATTCACCATCTTTAATCACTTATCACTACTCACGATGACTGTGACAGTGCTGTTCCTAGCAGTAAGCAAGATGCCTGCCACATTAGAACTCAGTAAAATGACCTTGCTCTCCATGAGTTCTCGTAGTTTCGTAGCTAAGTGGATAGAGCGCCCCCCCCCCCCCCCTTGTGTTCGGGAGGTCAATACGTTCGATTCCTGTCGGGCACTCAGACTTTTTCTTTGTCCCACGCTTTTGTCATGTTGATCAATTCACTGTTCACATTTCATTACCGAGCTCAAAATTCAGCATCTTTATTCAATTATCAATAATATTTTACTTTCAGACTCAGTTTTTTAAACAAAAAAAAAACAGTTTAAGAAATCCGTAAAACGGTCGGTGTCGCTTGAACGAGCTTTGATTACAAAGTTTCCTTGCTTAGGAGAATGGACACAAAGTGAAACGTTGCATTTCTGAGCATAAAATGTGAGGCTAAAATTTTGTAAAAGTAATTGCATGATTTTTCTTGTGCAATTTGGAACAAATCTGCAGGAATAAATTTTTCAAAAGCTTGCAAAATTGCACGAACGTCATTGGCAAGTGCTCATTTATTCCAGATTGTACGAACTGAGAGAAAATTATGTGATTACTAAGTAGCCAAATAATGAATGAAAGAAAATAAGAAAAAATGAAACAGGTTTTGACAAAAAAAATTCTTTAACTGATTAGTTGGAACTCAGTGCGATGTTTGTCAAGTTTTAGAAGCGCAAAATATCCAAAATCAATCAACTGTGAACTCGCAAATGTGTGCTTTTTTTAAACTATTTAAACATTTATAACCAAAATATTTTCTTGCATGTTCTTGTTTTCTTGTATTGTGGTTTCACTACGAAAACCAAATAGCTCTTTACGAAAAATTCCAATTTTTTTCATACCCGCAAATTTTACACCAATCGGTTCCCGCACAGATAACTCTAATCTGATGTCTCACGCCGGTTTGCATTTTTTCTTGCCTAATCAGAATCGTAGGTACACTATTTGTCTACCTCACAACAATCGTAAAAGCTGCACAGTACATTTTTAGGCAACCAAGCTTCACTAACAAGCCTCCGGTGCATGAATCACGCTTATCAGCAACTCCATTATCTAAAGATTTATCTGGAAAGGACGTGACAAATTTAAGCGCTTAGCACTAATCAGCGATTAGAAGAATGGTGGTCTGAGAATCCCTCATATTAAAACTCTTATTGATACTCAACGCATTATCTGTCTTAAAAAATACAGCGAGGATTACGACAGCCCATGGAAACATTTTCTTTCTTCCTTTCTTAAGGACTACGGTGGTAAATACTTCTTATATTGTAGCTTCAATTCTTTCGACCTATCAGACAACCTTCCCAGTTTTTACAGAGAATGTCTCAATGTCTGGTCCAAATTAACGGCTAAGCCTGCTGAGTCTCGTGAGGAAGTCTTGAAACAAATCTTGTGAAACAATCAATTCGTACGCATTAACGATAAACCCGTTTTTAATCGAAGACTATTCTCAAAAGGTATCGTTTTCTTTTCTGACATTCTGACCAACAATGGCAAGTTAAAACCATGGCCCTCTTTTGCGGCTACTGGGCTTATGTTTGTAGATTTTTTCTCACTTCCGGGTATTTTTGACTCTCTTCCCTCTCCGTGGAAAAGCCTAATTAGCTCGAATGGGACTCTTATCGCATTTCATGGCCCGCCTGTAATGCAACATACCCTCTTTTTAAATGGTAAAAGCGTTTTGCTCGATTCAATCAACTTGAAAAAACTATACTGGGAGCTGGTGGAGACGACCCAAGTCTACCCTTCCGCACGACATAAATATACAACTTTAATTTACAATCATAGCTTAGACTGGGAAACAATCTATCTAATTCCACATGTAGTTACAATCGACACAAATACAATAATTTTCTAATACAAAATTCTTCATCGGATATTATACACCAATAAATCTCTATATAAAATGAAAATAGTCAGCTCTCCCCTTTGTACATTTTGTCACACGTCAGAAGAATCTCTCGAGCATCTTTTTTGTTATTGCGAGCATAGCATAGCATTTTGGAAGTCTGTTGTTTTCTGGCTAAAATCCATGAACATAGATATTGATTTTTTAAGTGACTACGACATTATTTTTGGCCTAGCTCAAAATAATCTCAATTGGGCCCTTCTAAACCATACTATTATTATTAGTAAACAGGTCATTTACTCTAACCGGCTTAAGAATTTTCTACCTGTTTTACCTCAATAAAGTATGTTGAATCCATCGAGCGATCTATCGCCTTGAAAAATAACAAACTATAAATTCACGATGAAAAGTGGAGCCAATTATCACCTTTCTGTAATGTAACGTATGATTATTAAGTTTCTCGGAGAGTGTATTAGGTTTAATTTTAACACGTATCGTAATTAGCTGGTATTGTGTAGCATAAGTAATGTAGTATGTCTTGTGTAATATAATGTAACGTATGTAATGTAATGTTATTAAGGTTATAAAATGCCATGTAATGTAAGATAATGTAATATAATGTAGTGTAATGTAGTGCAATGTAGTGTAAGTCATGTGGAACATTAATTTAAAAAAAAACATAGCAGCAAAACCTCTTACATACCTTTAGTCGTTGGCTTTGGCAAAGTGGTTACTGTAGTCTGTACAAACTTTCCTGAGTTAAAAAAAAAACGGGTTTTTCTATTCTTGGGTTGCAGTGTCACGCAATAAAAAAATAATTCGAAAACGATTTAGTGTATAAAGTCAAGAAATTATTATGTTATAGGAGCTCAATAAATAAGCAACTTCTCCAAGTTTTAGGTCTGTATTTGTCCTCATGCTTCAAATATTTGTCTAAATATTTTGCACAAATTTACAGAGCCCAATATGGAGCCGCCATGTCGGTATACTTCAACATGCTCTCCATGAGTTCTCGTAGCTCACTGGTGTTCGGGTTCGATTCCTGTCGGAGGACTCAGAATTGTTCTTCGTGCCGCGCTCGTGTCATATTGATCAGTTCACTTTTCACAAAAAATGTCAAGAAGAAAATAAAACTAGTCGACTACCTGCCGTTGCTTTCTGTGATGGAAAAGCAGTAAATCTCAACTATGCCTAGTGGAAAGGGATTAATCCTATAAAGTATATCACACGGTAATTTGCCTCACGGCCGTCCTATTTAGTATAGTGCAGGTACTCACGTAGAAAAATGAAACAGAAGAAGAGAAGAAAAGAAACGGAAAGCGGTGGAGAAGTGAAAAGATTTAGACGAAACCTAATTTTTCCGTCATCTCCTCCATTTTCTTTCGTTTGATTTTTTAGTCTCTCTGCAGGTTTTAGATGAACGTCTCTCCCGGTCGGACAATTGCAAACCTCTTCGATATATTTGTGTCCCCCATATTGTGAAGTGTCAAACAAATAAATCACGTAAATAGAGCGCTTGTTTTGATTGTTAACAGTTATCAACACATGTTTGCCAATCGTTCATACGTCTTCTTTTTTTTAACATAAGTTTACTACGAATACAAGCAAGTGTGTTCGCTGGCTGTTTTTGTGTCGTTCACACACACATCAACTTGAGTTTGCCAACACGAGTTTGCCGTGTGAAGGCTACTTAACATATTCATGACAACATTTACCACCTAAATTAGTTATGCGAGCTTACCAAGAACAGTCAAGATGGCATCACTGCTTCTTCCAGTATCTTGGACAGAATTATTGGCCTCACATCTGAATACAAACTGGCCAGCATTTTTCATTGTCTTTGTCACTGTTCCAAAGACCATATTGTAAATCACAGTATCATTTTCATAAAGCAAATAAGTATGAACTGCTGGGTTAGCTTCAGCGCTGCATATAAAGTTGATAATGGTTCCTGCATAAACTTTGTCTGTGGCATTTGTGGTTAAATGAACACCGTCAGGCTGATCTAAAAGACAGAAAAGAGCAGAACTTAAGGTCAGAAAACAAAGCATGTCAAAGAAACCACTTCCATTAATATTGTGAAAAAATGATATTGTTTAGTCTTGTGTCTGCCTGTTACAGTAGCCATTATGGCTGCCAAGCAAGTTCCCATATATGTACGTTAACATAACAAACGCAACTGTCCTAATACATCGGTCATCAAGTTTGCCTGACCACGGTCATGATATGATTCGTTACACCTAACCTAAAAATTCTTTCGGCTTGTCTTCGCGAAAGAATTTATATTTATGACGGGCGCGATCCACATACACTGCAAGCAAGCTTGTCGCAGGACAGGCATGCCCTGTCCCTGATGTTGTAGGGAAAGGTTTGGGTTGATGAGGTCTTTCTCCGGTTTTTTCTCCTTGTTTTGACTTGAATGGTCGCCCTTCGGGAGCTTTCCATGGATGATATTACCTGCTGGCCTGTGAGTCGCCAGGTATATCTGTCAGCATCCAATGTAGACTACTGCCATGGTTTATGTTGCAAGACTTAAAGGACCTCTTAAGTGATTCTTTGTGCCTCTTAGAGGCGTTCTGGTGTCACGATAGCCAACGGAGAACTCACCGTATCGACAAAATCTTTAGAAGGCGGTACTATTCCATCCGTAAGCGGCTGGTCTCACTAGTGGGGATCTCCGCCTTTTATAACGCGTCCAGGTTATTATCGAAGTCACTGCAATGAATATTGAGAATACGTTGTAGGCAGAGCTGATATATAGAGGCGCTCGAGTAAGATGACGTCCACACGTACACCACGACTAGCATCGTACAAGAGAGCAGTCACCTTTTCAGATCTGTATATAATAATATGCTGATGTTTGTGTGTTTTTTTAGATAGCTGTTGTTGCAGACCCGTTTGCAGTCTGCAAGCGGCATTTGCATTGGCAAGTCTATTGTCAACTTCTTTGTCGATCTTAAATTATGAAGACACTGTACAACCCAGATAGGTGAAGTGGTGGACAGCTTTCACCTAGGTCTGATCAACAAAGATTCTTGACTGATACTAATCTTCATGGGGGAGGAGTTGCTGATGAAAGACGTTTTGTATAGACTGACTTCAAATCCGGTAAGCGAACTTTTTCCGAGCAGGAAGTTATGCGGTGCAAAGAAAGAGAAGTTCAGTCATCATCAGTTCCAAAGTCTTCCTTTGGCTTTGTAGACGTCTAAGGTTGAACAGACAAACGAATTTATTTCTTGTCATCTTTTTCCGAGTCTCACCTGACCTCTTAGGGTATCATTCTGAAGAAGACTTTGAATGGCGTGAGAGCCAAGAGGCGGCTCGTTTGAAGTCGTTTAAATGGTTGTGGCAGGTCGTTGCTTTGTCTAATCTTGATGAATCGTGTTCAAAAAAGTAGCGGGGTCCACCTGTGGTAAGAGTGACCCTAAACAGCTTCCGAGGATTCATAGAGATGAAATGAGAGATGAGATGAGACGTGCCAAGTTGGACGTCAACCAGATGTCCTGGATTACACGCACCTTTCGTTGTATGGAGTTCCGAGTAATTAATAATTAGTTGGACCAAGTGGGCATAGTTTGTAGATCTTTTCACCGCTAGCAGTTACAGGATTTCAAGGTCGTTTTCTTCAAACCTGTCCTTGTTCTTCTTATTGGAAAACCCACCTACTTAAGAAAACTTGCAGTTTTAATACAGTACACGTGTCTCCTGGGGCAAGTCTCCAAAGCAACCGTTTCTCTCAAGCTTTAACTGCATGTTGTCGCGGAAGATACCATTCCTTCGAAGTAAGCTGAGTTTGCGGCGAATAAGGCGATGATCTCTGGTATATTATTTTGCACATTACAACATTGTCAACTGGCTTCCAATGTCTTGAACGAAAAATGCATCCAGGTACCCATCAGATTAACTTATGTTGGTGAGGGCAAACTGCTCTGCGCAGAAAACGCACCTCTACGCTTCGGAGGATTTACCCACTCTGGCTTTGACGTCGCCTGGAATAATAAGGTTTTTGTCTGCTGGGACGTTTTACTTATGCTACACATTGAGGAAAATTCTTTCCTGATCTATTGCAAGAGAGAGTAGGGACGCATGTATTAAAGAGCGCGGCGTGTCGACGGTCTCGTAGTTGGAGAGGTGTAAAAATAAACCCATCTTGTGAAAACCACGAGAAGATTGCTTCATTGCATGCATTCAAATGAAGCGTACTTCCTCTTGTAGTTTTATCTTTCTTCCATTGCTTAGATCTATAGACTTGCTACAACAGGAAAAAAAATCCCATTTTTATAGCAATCATTCAAATGCACAGCCAAATATAACACAGCCCTAATGAACATTTAAAAATAGTTTGTATTTACAAGGCTAAAAAGTTAAAAAGTAAATTACTAAACGTTTTTGGCACTAGGTCATTTCAGGGTAGACCGTCCGGTAATTGTGTATTTAATATATCAGTTACGTAATTCCCGATTTATCTGCTATTCTCGCAAACATTGTCACGACTAAATTGGAGTCAGATGTTATTCCACCCTTTGCCACCATTCAATCCACCATTCTATGACCGGTATGTTGATGATTGCTTCTCCGAAAAGAACTTAAGATGAGCCCGATGATCTGCTTTAATGTCCTAACAATTACCATCCTGATATTGTTTTCACTGTCGAAGAAAATCCCATCATTTCCTTGACACTGCTTTCACTTATGTCAACAAATGCGACTGCAAAGTCTACAAGAAACCGGCAAAATACCTACCCATTGAAAGTCGGAAATTCTCACAAAATAGAAAAGAAATTGCATCACTGGTGCCCTCCACAGAGCCAAACGTATCTATTCTCATTTTACCAAGATCAAAACAATTACAAAACTTTTGTAACTGCATTATACCCTAAGCACTTTATTTCCCAAACAGTGAACATACACTTTCTTGTGTGATTCGATCGCCAGCAGAGAAGAAGGAAAGTTTTTAAGGCACCTTACTATAATCAGTCCGGCACAGTTACCACATGACGTCACAACATGGTGGCAATTCATAACTCGGTGAATTTTCCGAGCACCCCAACTTTGTTCGTCCAATCTTCGGTTGGGTTCGTGTTGTATACCCATAGTTCCACGCGATTAACTTGAGAGGAAAACAAGTTCATAACTGCACAAGATGGCGGCCGTTGGTTGAGTAATTGTGCAAGTTTTTGCTCGATGATTAGAGAAGACTGACTAAAGAAGACAGTTTATTTCAGGTATGTTTGTACTCTTTGCCGTCAATTTTAAGGCAGTTAGCCATTTTTGTGGAACACATAGAAAATATGCCGTGTTGTTCAGTTATTTCTCTTTCGATTCATCGCTTACTCATCTAAGGGCACAAAGAATTGTATGAGGGCACTGTGTTTTTATAATTTACTGTGTGATTCCGTTACTGACCACCATGTTTAATTTCTTGTGCTTCTAGGGAATGAGTAGTGTCAAGTTGCAGAATTATGGATATTCACTTACACAAATAGCTTCTTTGTGTCGTTTTTGGGCAAAGCCGGCAAAAACTAAAACGGAATCAGGAAAGAGAAATGAATTGTTCAGGAATGAATTCCGCTCTTATGGTGTGAAATTAGAAGAAGACGTTGACTCTGTACACCTGCGTCTAGTGTGTCAGTCGCGCTCTCGTTATTTTTATCGTTTGAGAAGTTCAGGTCATCCTCCCGAATCGCATAGTTTGCCATTGGCGTGGGAGCTACAGGTATTCGAGCCACATAGTAAAGAAAATGAAAATTGTGTGGATGAATCACTCTCACCAAGGTACAAAATGTGATACACTGTGCATTGTCGTTTTAATATTAGAATAATTTTCAGTAACTTGCTGTAAGTAAATCTGCAATATTTTGGTTTTTGCATTACTTCACTTGTCCAAAATCTAGCACATAACTTTCTTACTCAATAAGCCTGAGAAGAATAATTAACAATTATTCCATGAGCGCGCGTTGGATATGAGATGGTAAATAGGCAACGAGGCCCGTAGGGCCGAGTTGGCTATAACCATCTCATATCCAACAAGCGCGAATGGAACAATTGTTTTATTAAATTCTGTGCGGTTGTATGCTTGGTAATTAGAGCTAAATTTTACTAGTTTTTAATTTTACAAAACGACCGGAAGTTGATGTGGCAAAAACAACAGCAAGTGGGAAGTCACATGGCATGCGCGCCGTTTGTAAACTTTCGTTGAATGAAAATTTGAAAGCGAAGCTGGCGAGTCTGCTGAACGAAAATTACCATCATCTATAATTTAAGGAACGTCTGGCAAACGAAGGATATTCAACCTTGATCAGGAAGTTTGAAAAGCGTTCAAGTTTGAGTCATAAAGAAGAGTTTTAATTGTGCACTTGCACATAACAGTTGGAAAAGTACTGCGGGAAACTTTGATTGCTATGTGACAGACGTTGTGTCAAAATTATTCTCGACAAGAACTCTATCAGCGTTCCCTTACTGTGGCTGCCCTTGCATCAGTTCGAGCTGTATATGTGGGGATTGTTGCTGGCCAGTTTTAGAGTCAGGAACAGAAACTATTTTAGCATCGGATTCATCTTCAGAATCTCCGAGATCCTGATGGTTTTTTGTTGCTGGTAAAGATTCGAGCCGATGCTTCGGTTCAGCTCATCAAAATACTCAACTCCTTGATGGACTTTTCGCAAGCACAGAATTGTTGGCGTTAGTTGGCGCTGAATCTCTTGTCGTGGTCAGCCAAAAAGGAGACTGAGGTAAAACTAGGTCGCCCTCTGTTTTGCGGCATTTTTGCTCTCTGCCCGTCCGAGCTCACGACTGTCGAACAGTTTCTTCATCTGTTCATTGGAAATTAGTTTCTGACCGTTTCTTATGGGCTCTTTTGGCCGGCAATGTTGCCTGTTTTTCTGAGGTCATTTGCAAACAATGCTTTGTTTGCCTCAGTAAAAGCGGGGTCAGAGATAGTGGAAAACGGTTTGATGACCGGGTGCGAGCGAAGGAAACGATCAATGGCGGCTCTCAGATGGATTTCATTGATGAACTTTTGTAAACTGACATTGTGCCATCTTTATTCCTCACAGACGTGCAAAACTTTTCCAAAAAACATTCAGTTCCTCGTTTGACATTTCTTCTATCGGTTTCGAAAATTTGGTGCCACCAGGACTAGCAAGCCATTCAGTAAAAATTGTTGTCGTTACGTAATCTTCATGAATGCGTAAAATCTCGATGTTCATGTTTGAAATTTTACAGCTTTTAAGGGAAACTTAACGAGTACGTACCAATGAATATTCTCATTCCTAACTTTATGGCTTTTTTGTTGTTTTTTGGATGGGATTGTCCTTTAATTTCTTATATTTCGTCTGTAGACAGCTCACCGAATTGGTTTTATTTCATCCAATTTTTTGCCGACGGAACTTGGCTTCCCACATAAAATTTATGCCAAGCCACATTTGCCGCATTAATTTCCATATAAGGTCAAACGTAGGTATAATCGCTGGTAACCGAGATACAGTGAACCAATCAGAATGCTAGAATTGCATTATCTGAGGTTTAGAATTTAATAATTATTATTATTCATTCAAAATATTTCCCCGTTTTCTGATTGGTTAAAACGACCCGCATAAAACACAATAACCAGCTGCTGTTGACCAAATATTGCATCAATGACGTCAAAATTGCCGCCCACTGTAAATTATTGAACCGATGACGGAAAAATGACGTCAGATTATGAGACCGTTGACTGAGAAAACCTGGTGACGGTTGTGAAGAAACTGAAGTCAGAAAGGCTGACCGTGCGGTTGTGTTATATTTGGTGAGTGGAAGAACAAAGATTGAAATTGCAAAACTCCTTTAAGGACGGTGAAATATTTTGAATGAATTATAAAGCAATTATTGAACTCGGTTTTTGTAGGATGTGAAGAATTCTGCAGATCTCGGAGGGTGTTATCCACCTCTGCCTTCGGCCTTTGTGGATAACACCCTTCTTGATCTGCAGAATTCTTCATATCCTACAAAAGCCGAATTCAATAATTGCTAAATATTGTTTTACATGAAGGGTGATTATCAGAGCATCTGTACTTTCAATAGAAAGAGAAAAAAACAGCGGTTACAAACATTTCGTCTTTTTAAATTTAGTCATACTTTGTAACCGTCACTTCTGAGGATTTGTGTTGTAGCATACTAAAGGTCAAGTATAATATACCATGCGAAACTTTACTATGTTTGTAACCGCTGTTTGTTTTCTCTTTCTATTGCAATTGAAATGGCCGAAAAACAAGAATCTCTATCTGTACTTTCATTCATTTTAATGCACCACAAAAGAAAACAAAGGGGAGGACAAGATATTGCAGGACAGACATTTGGAAAATTAGTGCTACAGTATTATAATATCCTGGTAATGCCTTACTACTTTGTAAAGAGGTAAATCCATGTATATATGATGTCACTGGGAAAATTAAGTTATATTATTTCTTCTTTGTAAAGTTTAATATTTTTTAGCTTTTCCCAGTTTGTGCGATTTACATTGTGCACTGAAATATCATTATTGTAGGATAGATAAATCAGGAAAACAATTTATGTCTAGTATATATATGTTGTGGGTCAATTTGTTTTTTAAGTCAGAATGATTCCAACCTAGATTAATTTGTTTCATATCAGTTTAGTTTTTTTGGTTTGTTTTTTTTGGGGCTGAGGTTATTAAAAAAATAACATGTAGACCCTCTACCCCCCTGAGTTTCTAACCCCACCCTACCCTGTCATAATCTCATACATGTATCAACCTCCCTAACCGGCCCTTAAACCTTAACTGTACCCTTAAACACCCACTCCCCGATTTGTTTTTAAATTTTGCACTGACCTAGATTTGAACACCAGACCTCTGACTTCGTAGTCTGCCTTCATCTCCACTAGGCTACACAAACAATCCTTGCTAATTTGCTCATATTTGTCGGTGTAATAAGTTATCGAAATCAGACTCACCTGTCCCCTTTGGAATCATTCTGACTTACCTATAGTGTACAACATGTAATATTGTTATATCATAATGCTTCTCCACTGCAAGTGGAGCATTATCTTTGCTTTGCTGCTCAACATTGAAACATGCCACATGTATGCTTCATGGGCCAATCGCCTAGCCAGGTTGGTGGTCGCCTCAGGGGAGGGGGTACTCCCGTATATGGGTTATATAGGTACGTGCCACAGAGTAGGGTATGGGTTTTGATGTTCTCGGTCCTCAAATAGGGTATCTTAATTTTTACCCTTTTTTGTTACTTTGTTCTTGGTGTGGTCCTTAGATAGGGTGGCTAAATTGTATTATATAATACTGGAAAGTGAAAACGCCATCCTAAACGAATGTTTGTTCTTAAATTTGATGCATGCCTTTAAGTATTAACGAAATGATTGTGCAACAGTAGTTTAATAGCCTTGAATAGGGTGTCATTTTGCGGGTTTGAGCATCAAAAAGGGTATCAGTTTTCACTTTCTTAGTTCTTAAATAGGGTTAGCGTTCAAGACCCGTCGCGACAAACCCCATATCCAAAATTCGCAAGAGTCCCCCCCCCTCGTGGGGAAGGTGGTCATATCACTTCTGGCCAGTAGGACTGTCAACTTTTTTCTATTTTCTGTTTGATCTGAACTGTGCTTGCCATCTTTTTAACTCAAGATATAACTTTCTTTCATCTACCTGTTGCCATCCACTGTAAACAAGTCCCATGTCAAGATGTATCGACAGTATGGTGGAACAGAGAATTAACTCTGAAGTGTAAATTTTAGTGTTAATTTAACCCATGAATAACCCACTGGGCGTTAGCCCTAGTAAAGGGAATCAGGGAACCACACGAGGTAAAGAAAAAATCTTTTGACCTCGGTGGGAATCGAACCCACGACCTCCGGAATAGATCTACCGTTACTCTGCCGACTGAGCTACGAGGTCGGACAGAGAGAAAGTCGGGGTCGATTTAGATAGTGAATCGCGGCGAAAAGAAAGTAAGGGTACATATGAATGTTGTGCCGCGTAGCACAACACAACACTAATGGTGGAACAGAGAATTCCCAACTGCGGCTCACAAAATTCCGATCGGATAAAAAATCCGTACCATATTCGAGCACTCTAGGTTTGTTTTCGCTGCGACGCTTCCCGTCGATAGAAATGCGATTAGGCTTTTCCAATTTGTTATGAATAGAGTTCTAAAGTGTGACGTCACAAAAAATTAAATCTGTGAAATTATGGGATTGGGCGCCTTTTTCGAATGGAGTATCCTTAAAAAGGTTCCTTACGAAAACTTAGCTCTTAATTGTAATTCCCAGCTGAAATATGAAGGATTGAAATTTGATGCTGCCCCATATAAATCTCTCTAATTTTGAGTCAGTTCTAAAACTGAAGGAACAGAAACAAATTTTGAAGGGTTTGTATGGAATTCCATCAAACTTTGATCCCTTATATCTCTACCGGGAATTGCAATTCGGAGCTAATTTTTGGGATGAGGACATCTTTTAGCATGTTCTATAAGAATATGGCATCATATCCCATAATTTCAAAAATTTTATTTTTGTGACGTCATCACTTTAGAACTCTATAAAGACTGGGTCTTATTCTCTTACCCAGGGAAGATTTCTACTCCTCTTTCTATTCCTATTGGAAACCTCACTTGTGTTTAACCGTCCAAAAAAGCAGAATCAAATGTTGAATTTTTAGCCGCGCTGAGACGTTTTTGCACACAAGTAGCCGCCATATTGAAATGAAGATGGTTGCTATGATAACGAGTCACGTGAACCTAAACTTGGTGTTTGATTGGCTAGTAGTTTGTTTTGGTCAAGGTTATCAAATCTGATAACTGTGCCGGACTGGTAATAAGAACGAAAGCCCGAGTAAAAATTCATTTCCAGACTAATTCATTTCACGAATTCCAGTACAGTTCCACACGCAGTCTCTGAGGAGACTGATCTTGCAGTGACAGTTACATTGGTTAGGCCAAGGGAAATTTGTAAGTGTTATTTGATGAACGTACTAATTTAGCTCTTAGCCTGCCCGCCATCAAAGTGCGAATCCTTCGCATTCTTTTAGCTGGCGCATACTTTTCAAGGCTCAGTCCACTACAGACGGTTTTTACCTGAAGATGATCCAGTGTCGAAAGCCGTTCGGTGTTTTTTGGCCTTGTAAATAAGTAAATACTCAGAGTTTTTTGTTAAACTTTACATTAAGAAATTTGTAAGTAAGAGCTTATGCAAAAAGCCTTAGTAACTTGTATTTAGTTCCGTCTGTGACATTAAGAAAAGTGAGTTACGTGACCTCATGGTTATTGCGCTCGACTCCAGAGCGAGCGGTCTGGGTTCGAGCCATAGCCGGGAACATGTTGAGTTTTCTCACGATGGCTCTCTCCACCCGGGTGTATAGGTGGGTAATGGCGAATCTTATGCTGGGGGTAACAATGTGGTGGACTAGCATCCTATCTAGGAGGGAGTAGAAATATGCAGACCTAGCCTCTTCTTCTTTACAAAAACTACAGGCTTCTGGGAATATCTTTGATATACTCCTTTACTTCTATTTTACCCACACCAGTACCCATGAAAATGATTGTTTTAATTGTTACGGTGAGCGTATTCCGTAAGCTTGAAAAGACCAGTTTAACGAGACGCATTACAAACACTAGAAAAGGTAATTTCAAAACAGATTTTGTTGAATTACCATTAATCAGAATTCATTCTCTTACCATTTACAGTCAAAGTGATATTGTTTCTGCTTGTTACATTTCCTACAAGTTGATATGCTAAGCAGTTGAAACTAGACTTTCCTCCTCTTGATATCCTTTTTATCCATGATCCACTCTTGCTAAAACTGACTCCATCTTCATCGCCAGAAAGCAGATAGTTATAAACTGGTGGGTTGGCTTCAGATGAGCTGCACTTGAAACTTACCCACAAATTAGAACAGTAATTGGTTTCAGTTGCGTTAGTTACCAAGGTAACCATAGCTGGCTGATCTACAGAAAAGGATGACCTTTTGTCGTAAGTGTTTCATCGTGATTTCTACAGTATAACAACTTCAACAACTTAAAGGTCACCAGAATTATTTCAAATCAAAAACAGCTGGGCTAGTGTAGTTAGTGTGTTTCAAAGCCTATCAGATAACTCTTTGAGCATGCTGCTGAATGCAAAATGAAACAGTTAAATTTACTCAAACAGATAACCGCCACCACATACGTCACAAAGCATGGAGTTAAAAATTTTGATGTGAATAAAGAAGCAGAATATAACACGACATTGAGCTAACCTTACCAAGTGA
Organism: Catalaphyllia jardinei; assembly: GCA_022496165.2. Classification (NCBI taxonomy): domain Eukaryota; kingdom Metazoa; phylum Cnidaria; class Anthozoa; order Scleractinia; family Caryophylliidae; genus Catalaphyllia; species Catalaphyllia jardinei. Next base: position 107,778 of record JAEMPF020026203.1, on the reverse strand, counting down.
AACAATATACAACGATTTTCTTTAAAAGGTCTTGTCAAACGTCGTTGTTAAATTTTTCCCCATTTCATTTGTTTTATGTTACCGTTATGTCATGTTGTGTTGACATTTTCAGTTTTAAGCTTCCGTTTTACATACCACTTTGGTTAACTAATGATGAAAGAGGAATAATCTTAAGGCTAAGGTTTAAACTGTATATACCTAAACCATACCAAGAATTTCGAAATAAAAAGAACATTCGAATTTTTTACGGCCACTAAATGAAAGAGTCCAAATCACCTTTTGAAAACTACAAGCTAATTTTGTTTTTCGCCAATTTATATTTTTCCTTAGTTTCAGGACCCAGAGTGCTAAAAATATGTGTCTGCGTTGGATAAAAGGTTACTGCACATTTTCAAAATAAAGTGATTGTACAAAAATCGCATACGGCGAAAAAATATTTCACCGGTACGTTGTGTTTGTATATATTTTGAATTTTGTCCAAATTGGGGGCAGTCGAACAAAGTTCCTTTAAAGTGGTATGACACCTTAAAAATGGGACATTTTATACATTAAGTGGACACTTTTATAAGGCACTACAGCGATAACACTCACTGAGAAAAATTGATTGGCACTCTTGTTGACACTAATTGTTGTCATGGCAACAAGACCACGCCCACTAAGCCCTGATTTTATAGCCCCCACGCTAACTCTGCTATAAAAAGAAGTGTTCTTCTAAAATTTTCAGGATACATTATCCATACACAGATCTGTGCAGTGAACCTAAACGGTGTACATGACATGATGTTAAGCATGCAAAATAATTAAAAACAATCAACATAAGCAAATAATGAAGCCTGTCTTTGTAAAAATAGGCCTGTTATGGAATAGTCAATGTGTCTTACAATTTCATTACAGTAACTTAAAAGCATACTGAACTAGAGGTTTTGAGTACTTGCAGTTCTATCGAAATGCGGTTTTTCGGAAAATGCATTTAAAAATTGTACTAGGGTTTCAAACCCTTTGTTCGACCTTTGAGCAAAGTTAGCTGTCTAAAATCCTCCAGCAGCATAAGTTACTTCTTTTTTCTTTGTCCCGTTAACACCTTTCTCTTCTTCTTCCTTTCATCCCTCTCTTTGTATTCGGCACCACAAACACGATCCACGTCAAGGCGTCTACACACCTTTTCAGTGTATTTTCGTGGGGTGATCTTCAAAGCTTCAAGTAGCTGTGTAACAGTTCTAGCTCCAATGTTAAAGCGGCTTATGGCATCAAACAAGCCAAACTCTAACATCTCTCCTCCAACAAAAACTTCTTGGGTACGCGCTCCAAGACCATTCCATTTGCCGCTTCATTCTGAATTTGCGTCTTGCCATGGAGGCATTTTTCAAGTAGTGAATCTTCACTTAACCTTTGAAAACAGGCTTCACCTTTGCAATGACATTGTCTGGCAGGATTATGTTCAAAACTGTTCTTGTCACATTGGAAACCACACCAACTGGAGGGCCCAGTGGGGCAGTGGGTGTGAAGGTCACGCCTTTCACTTGAGGCACAGTGGAAGAAGCTAACATGTATTGCCTTTTCCATTCCATCTATGTCTCCAACATTGGAACGAATGGCAATACCATAATAGTTCTGAAGTCTGTCAATCATGGCATCAGTAAGTTTCTTTTTTCCACCGAGGCCAGGATTTTCTTTCTTTAGTTTTCTAAGTGCTGTGCCAACTCGTTTTTGCACACATGTCCTGTGCACTCTTTCTTGACAACTTGAATTTCATAAATGTCTTTGACCTGATTGCAACTCTTACTGTCACCATCTGACAGTAAGAGTATATCGAATTTTATGAGTCGCAACCGAACGCCTGAAAATACGATCTGCACCCTCTGCTTCCATAGCTGGGGCAGACCCTTCATAAATTGGCTTTGCAATTATTGTGCTCTGCCCTCCATCTTTGGTACTCCTCACTGTCCTTATAAAAATGAGAATGAAGCTGGCACTGTTTACAAACTTTACTGAGTGGTTCTGCATCCAAAACGTTACCAGAATCAATAGACAACAATCACACAGCCATTTTGCGAGGAGTACCCTCGCTTCTGCCATGTACCATCACCCTTGCTGTTGGAGGTGGAGGCATGTTCATAAACATGCAAAATTTCTTAGCTCCACTATGCCCTTTTCCTATGGACCTCATGGAATACACTAAACGTCTTTTTACCTCAAAACTCAAAGTCTGCTTTTTAGATGTCCAGAACACATGCTTCCAGCCACAATTTTTACAGAAGACACGAAGACTTGAAGCACATCCTGTCCTTTCTAGGTGGTTTTCTGAAAGCACTAAGGTGAAATGTGCACACTCAGTGCACCTCATCGAAGAACATGCTGTGCTAAGTAGCTCCATGTCGACAAACCTGAAGCCCGTTATTGTTGCCTCTTTTTGGGAAGGTTTTTCGTCATTAAACAGTTTAGACTTGGGGAATTCAGGATTCGGCAAAAGCTTTTTTGAAGACACAGACTTCTTGGTACGTTCACCGAGGGTATTCGAGCTATGTGCTCCTTCCTTAGGTTCGTCGCTTTCGGAATCTTTCGAAGGTTTCGTGAATTGATTCCCAAAAACTTCCTCTTCGGACGTTTTGTCGTACGCAATTTAGGAGGCATAATTCGTTTTTAACGTGAAGTGAGACGAGAACAGGAAAAATATCTCAAAAACAGTGTTTCCAAACCTTCTTGATTTCTCGATTGAAAGAACAGTGTGTTGAAAGTGAAATTTCTCACCCTTCGCGGGCTCAAGTTTCCGCTACTCCACGATAGGAGCTATGTATGATGTAACAGAAAGTCCCTTGACAAGCAGTAGGCGAAAACGTTGTTTGTCCGCCGTAAACAGAAAATAAACAAACCCGTTGCCCCTAGCAACCAAACACCTCGCCTCAGAAATTAACAAATTTCAGACACAAAATAAAATTTTCATTACAAAATCAACTCTGGCATTAATCCTAAGTAAAATTGGACCTTTCTAGCTAAAAAAAAACATAGGCACGCGAGGCGTGCAAGAGTTATTTTTTCATTAAAAGGTTATGAAAATAGAAACATTTAAGCGACTCTTTACAGTGATAATTAAGTTAATTTGACAAGCTTTTTGGCTACAATGTAGAGCAAGAAAGAAACTGAGAATGTGATGTACATACGATCTTATATCTCTAAGATAAGAACATTATTTTGAACAGTTTTCATACTTTTTTACCTTTAACAAAACGATCTCGGACTGAAACGAATATCATAAAATGCCCATGAATTAACCATATCAAACGGCTGCTACAGACGCCTAAAAGCTGTCCGACATGTGAACTTCTTTTTTGTTTAATATCCCGGGAACAAGAGGCCATAACTTGTTAGCTCTAATTCAATTTACTCCCATATGAAAAACGAAAGTGTTAAGATACCATTTGTAACTAAAAATAGCAATATCTTGTTTTGTTTGCTCAAACATTTAATGGGAACAAGTAGTGACGATTCGTCAGGTCTAATTAAATTTACTCCCTTGTGAAAAACAGAAGTGTCAAGTTACCATTTCTAACTAAAAATAGCAAACATCCCGGGGAAATAAGTGCTCACGATTCATCACCTCTAATTGAATTTACTCCCTTGTGAAAAACAAGGGTGTCAAATTACCCTTTGTAACTATCTCGTTACATTTGCGTACAAGAACAAAACAATTGTCACTTCCACTTATTTTGTACAAGTTAAAACTGTTTCAAATCTAAATAGTCTCGTCTCCTCTAAAATATGTCCTTTGAACTAGAAGCGACGATTCGTGACCTCTAATTGAATTTACTCGTTGTGAAAAACAAAAGCATCAAGTTAGTCTTTGTAACCTGAAACTAGCAGTAATCAAAGATTAGAACTGCATTCTGCAGCGCCTGTGATAATAGAATCATTATCTTTTATTGAGAACGGCTGAAGTGTTTCCGAACAGATATGACTTAGTGGAAAAGTCCACAATTGTTCAGTGGATTATTTGCTTTATGGCAAGGTTAGCAATCGACGTCCCATCTACTGAACTCGAGAACGTCAGGTGAACCTTTGGTGACACGTTGCGTGACGGCTCTTTGCTTTCAGTTTCACTTTAACCGGTAATGTTTTAACATAAAGGCCAACTTTTTAAAACGAATACTTGTGTTACATCAAGTATTCTAAGTTGGAAGCACACATATCAGTTAACATCTGTAACATTTGCACTCGCATATCGATTTATCCGTGGTTTTTCGCCAGTAAATAGACTCCGTGCGATCGCGACTGGCAAACAAGACGATTTTTTAAATCGTGTAACCGCGCTTCAAAATTAACTTGTTTCAGTCTTAGCAGTATGTGTGGCACAGGCAGCCTAAGCTTTCGTTGAGAGGAATTCGTATGCGAACGTTCATTTAATCTCTATGCGAACGTTCACCTCGTGGAACGTGACATAGTTACCGCCGACATCTATTGTTACACAAACTGTCATCGCCAGTTGTGAAATCTACAATTACGTAATGGTCTTTATCTGGAAATTCGCTTGGGAAATGCCCATGAATGATAGAAAAGGAAACGACTATCACGCTCAGTTAATAACACTGTTGATAAACAGCTTTCTTCCTTCAAAGTCAAAATATATTTTTTGTGCTATGAGTAAAGGACAAGCAAA
>JAEMPF020026203.1:88541-98541 GCA_022496165.2 Catalaphyllia jardinei | reverse complement strand
GTTGACTGACGTAGGAGGCACATTCAATTTCTCTGCAACCAAAGCATTTTCCACCAGATAACGAGTTGAATCCTCATCAACAGGACCAATGTTAAATGGAACTCGCTTTGTTTTAAGATGAGAGGTGACTTGAATACCAAACAAGTCCAAGGAAGTAGGGGGACTATCCAAATCTAACTGATCTGCTACATCTCCTCGAATAAGTGAACAGGTACTACCAAGATCAAGAAGTGCATGGGCATTGAGCTGACCACACGGTCCATATAGAGTTACTGGAACTACTTGAAGTAAGACTCTAGACTTATTAAATGTAGCTTGCATCACATGTGAACCTTCCACCAAAGGTTCTGGCTGATTTTTGTTGAATAGGTGGTTCCTTAGGTTTAGGAATACTTAAGGATTTATTTTCTTCCATGGTTCTATGAAGCAACTCATTGTGGAGCCTGGTACAGCCATGGACTCCACATTGCTTTGTATACCTCCATTACTGTTTGCCCAGTGTCTTCCAAAGCAACGAAAACACAGTCCATGTTCCTTCACTTTGGCCAATCTTTCCATAACAGACAATTCCTTAAATTTGGGACAGCTTTGAAGTTTGTGACATTTTCCATCGCCCATCACGCACAGAGGTGAAGTAAACTGACCACTTTGGTTGAGGTGCGGAGAACCTCCAGACGGGGCTGTTACTGCACTGTACACTGCTGAACTTCGACGATATTTTAACTTATGATCGGGTGGGATTAATGGTGGCTTGCTTGTCCGGATTCGAAAATCATCATGCACTTCTGCTTGCATTTCAATCCACTTCTCAAAGTCCAGAAGAGCTGCATGTTTCAGCTCTTTCTCTTTCCTGTACTCTTTCCACTTGACACAAAGAGAATGGAGAAGTTTATCAACAACCATATTCAAGTTGTTTGCAGCATGCAAATCGTTAGTGTAACCAAGACGCTTGAAGGTTTTAACAGCAGTGGAAATAACATCTGAGAAACGTCGTACTTCGTGCAGAGGATCATCACTCAGTTTGACCCATTTCCGCAGGCGATTTAAGGGAGCTTTGACAACAATGCGAGACTTTCCAAATCTTGATTCCAATTTCTCAAGGGCTTCTGCATACAGCTCTCCACTATAACCATAGCCTTCTATAGCCTCTTTTGCCCTACCAATAACTGCATTCTGTAGATGTTGCATCTTTGCATTACGGGAGATATCTGCATCATCAATAATACACTGGAACATTGACATCCAATCACTTCAACGAATTGGATCTCCATCGAAGGAATCAAGCTTTAACTTTGGTAACGAGTCCACGGATGATCGTAAGATAATTGTGTTTGCTGGTTTTTCAACATACAATCCTTCATTAGAGACTGCTTCTTTGTCTTGAAACTTACCTTTAAGCTGCTGATACGTTATTCCTTGCTTCGGAGTCGAAGTTGACATGTGAGCACCAACGGATGTCATGGAGTTTTCAGGTACGTGAACAGGTTTGACTTCTTTCGCAATTTCTTCTTTCAGACTAACGGAAACAATCTCTTCATCTTCAATATCTTTAAGCCTTTGTTGTAAGCTTTCAGGATCACGAGCTTCATTTTCTAAAACTGCAGCTTCGACTTCCAAACGAATTGCTTCTGCTTCAATCTGTCTAGTTTTCTGAGCTTCGTCCGACATTGAACGCTGCTTTTCTAATTCAAGCTCTACTTCCATTATTACTCTCTCAACTTCTTCTTTGGCTTTCCATAATTTCTTTTGAAGCTCTGTTTGACGTTCAAGTTCTTTCAACTTTTCTTTAGCACTTTCTCTTTGCTTTTTTGCGAAGACTTGGGCACCTACTGCTCTCGCTTTAATCACTACTGCATCACTCTTACTGGAAACCTTAGATCTTCGACTGACTGAAGTTGCATGAGAGGTTTCTTCGCTCTCACGTTCATTTAAATGAGAAAATGCTTCATCTAATGCATCGTTGATATCTGCCAAACTCAACATCATACCACTCCAGTATTTTATCGTGCTCGACCTCAGGCATGAAGGCTAACTACTGTACATTTAATAGCTCAGCTTCTTGTAAACATTGCTTCAAATCAGCAATAATTCTTCGAATCGGAAATTTACTTCCTAACTGCTCGATTTCCGATGACAACGCTTTAAAGTGAATAGTAATCTTCCGCTCAACTACAGATCTCTTGTTTTTCAGTGTTACTGACTGCTCTGAGGCTATCGTTTGACTAACCTCAAGTTCCTTTGGCTCCATTACTTCTCCGGGATTTTCCATTCCATGTGCTTCCTCGCCATCGCCCAGATCGATCAAGTTTTTCGCCATTTTACCACTTCACCATATCATGATTCCATCCGGCTGCGAAGGACCAACAATATTGTTGCATATAGCGATCACCACACTCAATAAACTGTCGTCTAATGTGAAAAGACAGAACTGTATTTCCATCCAAAGTTCTGTATCAATTATGGCGACCAAAACCATAACTTTTTACACACACAACACGAGGTCTCGATTCACGTGACTACAATTCTAGATACGCAAAGCGTACAAACTCAACATTATTTAAACTATAGTCGCGACAGACACAATAAAGAAAACAATATGTGTAACATCTTCATGTATTAATGTTTCACCCACCTTTTGGCGAATAAACATTGCAGGTTGCGTGATTTAAAGTCTTGACCAAGATTTGGCCGAGCGGAGTCTTGGTCTGGTCACCGACAAAACTAAAAAAACAAGATGATTTTTTAAATCGTGTACCCGCACTTTAAAATTGACTTGTTTTAGTCTTAGCACTGTGTGTGGCAGAGGCGGCCTAAGCTCTCGCTGTGAGGAATCATTATGCAGACTTTCAGCTCGTGAAACGTGACATTTAATCTTTATGGAAACCTTCAGCTCGGGAAACGTGACAAATTGTTACCGCCGTCATCTACTGTTACATAACCGAATTTCATTATGCGAAGCGTGACTCTCGTTGCCTTTTAGCATAATATGTGCTGAAGGGCGTATCCGATCATATTCTGCGTGTCAGTAAAAAGCGGGGTAGGGTTTGGGGTCGGGGTCTTTTTTACATACTTTTTTACATACTTTTTTATATCCTTTTTATATACTTTTTTACATACTCAAATAGGTCACGCCTCCGCTGTTGCTGAGCATTCGATTTCCACCGGTCACAACATCAAATGGGACCATTTTGAGATCTTAACAAGTGGTCAATGTGATTTACAGTGTAAAATCAAAGAAACATTGTTAATACCGGACTTGAAATCCGCCCTAAATGGAAACGTCGGTAGTGAAAATCTCCTTCCTTCTTTATTTATTCACACCGGATGTCGTTTCTTTTTCCATTGTTGTCTAGCTAGTTACCAATACCTCGGTTTAGTTTTTGTCTTTTTAAATCTCGTCATATTTTGTAACTGTCACTTCTCAGGATGTATGTTGTAGCATACGAAACGTCAAGTTTAATATACCATGCGAAACCTCATTGTTATATTTGTAACCGCTGTTTGTTTTCTCTTTCCCTTGAAATTGAAATGGCCGAAAAACAAGAATTTTTACTTTTTTGTCTTTCTTTTAAATTTCTTTGAACCCAAATTCTAATCTCTCGCAATTTTATAAGCTGTGTATCGTTACAATATTTTCAGATATAAAGAATAAAAAAAAATGTGGTGGAGCTCATCTTAATTTTAGTCAAGACAGTCGAATATAGAAAGCGCAAATTTCTTTTCCAGTTCATCGTTTTCTGCAATAGAAGGCCCTAAGTAAGTCATTGGAAAATCAAACAGAAGCTGAACGTACCATAAACGCACCCGTTGCCTTCGGTGAGACCTCCCAATTAAATATCATATATAACATAGTGGCCAAAACCAAGACTTTTAAATTACTAAAATGCAAAAGAATGATTGACTTTCTTGTTTATTTTTCCCTTAGTTAAAAGCAATGAACGTCAAATGAACTGCTTGATCTCGCTAAAATTAAAAGCCTTTCGTAGTGGCAACAGAATTGGGACGTGTTGTTCCGTGACTCGGCCTGGCGGATATGATTATTTGATAATTGGATTAGTTTTTGTTTGGATTAGTTTTTGATTAAAATCGTGAAATGATAATTAGTGTTTTGAAAAAATTGTTCTCCTTTCATTTTTAACTTTACGAGAAAACAAAAGTATGAAGTTACAAATGTTCGCGTGAAAAGTAAGATTGTCACGTTTACTAGTCAATTCAGCTTATAACAAGACCCAATGTTCTGATGCCAACAACGATCGTAGACTTGTTTCGGTTTTGATATTGCAGGAAACCATTTCAAATTAACATCAACCAAGAAGACGTTTTGAAAGGTAACCCTGAACTTGAAACAACCAGACACATAAAAAACTGTATAAATTTTATAAGACGCCACAAAATCTGCAGAGTTTGGGACGTTTCCTTGATGCATTACCCTTCCCAACGCCTGAGAGTTTTTTTTGCTCCTTATGAGGAACTGTATTTCGCGAAGCGTGCAACCCACTATGCCACCTCAAAGTCTACTCGAATTAATTTGCGGTTTAACTCGCCGCCAGAAGTCTTCGGGAATACCATAACCCTTAACTTTAAGAAAATCTCCGCTAAAAATTCCCAGTTTCAACAGTTACCATGCAAAATATTAAAATGCCCCTGAATACATTAAGAAATGATAGGTCTAAACATTTTTCTGGACGTGCCGCTAGATTGGCTTCCTTGTTTGCCAGTTTATTCCGACCGTGAAAAACAAAAGTAAAGTTAAGATGGAACGAATAATTTTTTTTTCGTCAAAATCGTGAATCGGTAATTTAAAAGAAAATAATATCTTTTGGTGGCGCCAGTTCCGAAGCCTTGACGGCGGTTCGGTGAGAATCTTTGTAATTGCCATTGTTCATTCACAACATACTGCAGGCTACAAAACCACCGCTAAGTTTAGAACGCTTGGGTTATTCCCTTGCAAGTTCTGGCAAGTTCCTGTTTACCTCAGCAAATACTTAATTTTCCTTCAAATCTCTTCACTCACTTCAATAAGCCCAAGAATTCACTTGAATTGCCTAATCCCACAAGAAATATTCCCAAATGTTCAAGTAAATTAATGACCAATACTTCTGGTGAAATAAACTTACAAAGTAAGCAAGATATCTGTCACGTAGCGAAAGTGAAACCTGCAACGTCAGTGGATTGAGTGGCTGACGCAACACCTTTTTCAGCGTATGTAATATTCCCTTCGAACCCAACGCTTCGATAAAGCCAGAAAAATGTATTTCACACACAGTAAAGAAAAAGTAATCACCCGAACATTTACCTTCTTGTTTTTTGTCTGCAAGCAGTGCTTGTTGATTCACTGAAGACTGTAGACACGCAATCAATTGATCAATCTGTAGCACAACAACTGACAACGACTACACACCCCTTGTCGCCGATTGCACCATAAACCCTGGCTGTGGTGAAATCTTCGATGATGTAATGGTCTTAATCTGGAACTTTTTCTAGGATATGTCTGGGCGTGAACGATACGAACAATTTGATAACAAGGCTATAACCAACAGTTTTCTCTCTTGAAAGTTACGATTAAATTTAGTCAGTTTTCTTTACGATTAAGGAGCTAGAAAAGTAGTCACGCAAGTCACATAAGTCAAGAGTTAGGCTGCTAACAGCTATTTTAAGTACGGTGGTTATTTCCCTACCAATAACGCAATCCTTGCACGTTCTGACAAGTTCTTTTGCTTCGAATCGAACGCTTCGATAAAACCAAAAGAAAAGATATTTCAGACACAATAAAGAAAACAATATGTGTAACATTTTCGTGTATTAATGTTTCAAAAGCTTTTGGCGAATAAACATTGCAGGTTGCGTCATTCAGTCTCGACCAAGATTTGGCCGAGTGGGGATCTTGGTCTGGTCACAGACAAAACTAAAAATAGAAATAATAAAAAAAAATAAACCGCTTGCCGAGCTAGAACCGCGCACGCCTGCGCGGTTAAAAAACCCTTGTAAAACTAGAACCGCGCCCGCCTACGGCTGCGCGGTTAATGAACCGCTAACAGAGCTAGAACCGCGCACGCCTACGGCCGCGCGGTTAATAATGATTGTTTCCGCTCTGATGAATAAAATAGTCAGCATTTTGCTGTTCCTTAGTTTAGGCTTACTTTAATAGGTTTTAGCTTCAGAGTACCTTTTCATCGATTCAATTTTGACCTTCGCGGGATACATACTGAAGTATTTGTGGCCACTAGTACTATTTAAGTCAACAAATGTAATGAAACTGTAGCCAAAGAAATATGGCTTTTCCCACTGTTAATTAGCTCAGTGCTAAGGCCATTCAAAGTTGTGTCCGTGAACAGAATAAATAACTGTTGCCCCAGTTATTATGCACCAAAAGCACTTCATCTCACATCCTGACGAAACAGGCCACGCACGGTCCAGAATCAAAACTACTACAAACGAGCAATCGTGAACGATCGAAAATGCAAATCGTCTCATAAAGATGATATACACGTGCAAGGGAAAATAACAAGTGCTTTGCGATGACTGATGTCATGATTTCTTTTTCGCCTAAAGTCAAGAAATCTCACTCCAGTCCGCACTGGGACTGCATTCCCTTTTTTGTCGAATGCAATCAAAGTGAAAATCAGTTGAAAGAAAACCTCAAAACGTCCAACAAAACGAAAGCCGGAACGGAGAGCAAATGTGTCCTAGCCTCGCGGTTTTTTCTCTTACACGTGTTTTTTGCTCTTAAACGTGTTATTTTCTCTTGCACGCGTATATGAGGCCCAAAGCCCCTGAAAAAGCCTTAGGCGGGTGGCCAAATTGCAGTCTTCACAAAAAATCACGATTTCTCGCGCCTGCAAACGAAATTAGGAACAAGCAGGCCGACACGTGAAAGAAAACGTGAGAGAGACAAAGCAGATGGTCGATTGCAATGACGTCGTTTGCATCTGAAGAATTTGCCACTGAAGAATTTTTCCCGGGGGGAAATACACGTCCAAAAATTCCAAGAATGTCGAATTCGACTGCATTATGAAAGCGTTCTTTGATGAACGCAATAACATATCTCTCCCCATTTGTTTACTACTGACTCGTGAACTACTTCAAAGCGCAAAACTCATCTCGTTCATAACTAGCCACCATTACACTTAAAAAACCCAATGTATATTATGTAACTGTCACAATTCCCTCCAAAACGGACTAAAAATTACAAACCGGCAACATACATGTTAGTCTTTATTATTTAATCACCAATGTCCTTGTACTTAATACAATCATAGAACTCCCTCACTTAAGTTGTCTTGAACAAGAAATTTTCTTTTTCTTCTACTCTGTGATAAAGCGAAAACCCTGATAACATTGACGAGAAAAGATTAAGGTTTATTTATAACGTATCTTCTCATCCCAGTAGCAAACAAGAACCATTATAAATGTAAAATCGTCGCAGAATAATTTCTTTTTGTTCTGTTGACGAAATTAATCGTAGTCTCTTCGCTTTTCTCGTTGGAACCTATCGCTGAAACTGATTAATTGATGCTAAAATTAACGACTCGCCCTCTTCTCTGCAGCAATATTTAGGTTTCACTACAACACGCAAACGATAGTCAGCCACCGCTGACTATCAAACCCGCCCACAAAATCCTCAGCCTAACCCACAGAAAATGTCGAGGTAAACCCAACATATGAATACTTCCTTCTCTTTTACAGAAGAGTAATTATGGCCGTTTTCAATTGAATCGGGATCACAAACCAATTACCTTTACAACAGGAAATTTGATTGGTGTTTAATAGTAGATCCAATCTGATTGGTGTGACATACACACATCTCCCACTGATCCACTGATCCACTCACTGAACCACCCGTCCATAACATACCCGACGCGCCAACTAAGAGGAATTTTTTTTACAAAAGAATAACTCAAAAATTAGGGACAGTTTTCGAATTTGTTTGCAAATTTTAAGGTATCATACTATCATACCAAAAATCCAAATTAAAAAAAATTGCCGACCTGAAGGTATACACAGATAACAAGTATAAGAAGAATTAAGACTCGCGGTATACTTAGCTGTTTCAGCACTAAGAAAATCACGCACCTTATTTAACCCCACTTAGTATAAGTAAATCACATTTAATGCCATTACGGTATAACAAATCTTAAATTGCAAATCAGTGCTTTCCCTTTTGGTGTTTCTCTTTTTTTGCACAAAACAAAGAAAAATGATTCTGATCATTTCTTTAGAGGAGACTGCATAAGTACATAATAGTTATTTAACTATTTCGAAGTGCATGCTTATACTTACAAGTAACATCGACATAAAGTGAATGGTTCATGGGATTTCCTATTCCGTTGTGAGCAGTACAGCGATATTTTCCAGAAGCAGTTCTGTTGATTTTTGCAATGACCCAAGGATTTCCAAAGAACACTACAGCACTATCTGTACCGTTCTGCAATACTCTAGTCCAAGTAATGTTTGGAGTTGGTTTACCAGTTGCATCACAAAACAAAGTTAGATTTGAACCTTCATTGAGAGTCTGGTCACCACTGGGACTGCTGGTAAAACTGGTTTCAACTGGAGAAAAGAATGCAGTGAGTCAACCCAGCTGCAGATATGTTTTGGAAAGCACATGAATACACTTACCTTAAAACAGACTCTAAGTGATGAGGAATATAAATTAGAAGAAAAGACTGACAATAATTTACCCACCAATATGCATGACAAGGAACACTGTGCAAGCATCTGAAATTCCCAAAAAGAAATGTGCGACCTAAAAACCAAATGACGCTAAAAGAAGAGCAAATTAAAGCTACAACCCTGGTCAAAACATCATGGGACAGTTATGAAACTTAAGAGAGAAAATGCACTTTGTTAAATAAACTCTGAATCCACCTCTTAAAAAAAAGGTTGGCAATGTTGTTTTGGTAAACCATTTCTTTTGTCCCCCCTTTCCCCAAGCAATGTTGAGTCTACCGAAAATGACTTGACTGTCTGACATCAACATTGCATCGGGGGAAGGGGGAGGGGTTAAACACGTCATTTTTACGGGTTTATTGCCTCTGTGTCCCAAGAGTTTTGGCCAGGGTTGTAGATGGGTAGATAACTTACTGAACTAGACGTAGGTAGTTTCCTCCGTCATCCTACACAAATTTTGGGGAAGTTTTTCGCCCCTGAGAAGCCAAACCCTTGCGAAACACGTGGATGATGTTTGATCTACTGTTCAAGTACATATTACAGAAGTAGCTTAGAGAGGCTCAAACGTCTCGGTTAAACAAAGTTTATACTGAAGTAAAATATCGAAGCAAAACCCTTTAGTGTTTCTTGATGTCCGTTTAACTTTCTCGTTTCCACGAGGAAAAAGTTGAGCGTCACACAATCTACAATTACGATATCAACGGATAGCCTGTGTCACGGATAGTCTTCGCCGTATCATTCGGGCTATATCTTGGGTTTGCATCGCAGTCTATCCTCAGAAAACAAGAATACAATAAAGCATATCTTAAGGAGGTTGTGAAAGACTGGGGAAAGTAGCTAGGACGCGCCCAAAAGGAGATTATTGATTGGTATAGTGTGATTTCTCGGTCGTGGATAATCCTCAAAAGAACTGCCTGTTGTCCGCGAATAATAAACTGACGGGCAAGAGACTTTTTTTTGGGGGGGGGAGGGAGACGACCGTATTGACCAATTTATTCACTATTTATTTGTTTAACTTTATTTTTGCACGGATAAAACATCGGAACTTAAAGAAAATACTGAAATTGCATGAATTACATTGTTAAAATGCTAATCGACTACTAATGAAATCTAATATAACAAGAAAAACAATAGGAAGGTGCCTGCTTTCTATGAATGCCGTGTGATTAACTAACTTATTTATTATCAAAAAAAAAAACCTGCAGCCGGATTTAATCCTAGCAAGAGTTTGTGCTTGATATGTAAATAAAATTAACAGCTACGAACAAGGCTAATTATACAATAAATGATGTAACAGAGAATTAACTCTGAAGTGTAAATTTTAGTGCTA
>JAEMPF020026203.1:69428-88531 GCA_022496165.2 Catalaphyllia jardinei | reverse complement strand
TGTGCCGCGTAGCACTATGAACACAAATGATGTAACAGAGAATTAACACTGAATTGTAAATTTTAGTGCTAATTTAACCCATGAATAACCCACTGGGCGTTAGCCCTAGTAAAGGGAATCAGGGAACCACTCGAGGTAAAGAAAAAATCTTTTGACCTCGGTGGGAATCGAACCCACGACCTCGTAGCTCAGTCGGCAGAGTAACGGTAGATCTATTCCGGAGGTCGTGGGTTCGATTCCCACCGAAGTCAAAAGATTTTTTCTTTACCTCGAGTAAAGGGTCATGGGTTAAATTAGCACTAAAATTTACACTTCAGAGTTAATTCTCTGTTACATAATTATACAATAACCCAAGTTATTCTTGGAAGCTATGATCTATTAGAGGACAGATGCACGATTGATGTCATCATTACAAAGTTTTTCCCTCTGGGTTGTAAAATGGCGGAAAGTTTAGAGGATCTAGAAAATATTTTACGTGGCTGGGCGAAAAAAGTACAAAAATGTCTTACCGAGGCATTGAACAGGTTCCAGAAGCAGGAATAAGAAAGATAAAGCCGTTTCATTTAGAAAATGATTCAGAGAAATTTACTCGAGCAGTCCCAGTCGGCAGTCCAAGGAGACTAAACCATGCACAAAATTGGTCTTGGTAAGCCAGAAACCATTGCTTTAGCTCGAATTCAACAAAGCAAATAAACAAAATGTTTCTGAGATTAATTTATTTAATAAAATTCAAATTTTCCCAGTCTCAAAATAACCGTTGATACACTAATTGATGTCAGGAATGAAACATCATAACATCAGTTCTTCCATTTTCCAGTTTATGATTTTGAAACTGTGACGACTGACACAGCAAGGGTGTTGATTGCGTCAAGAGAAAATGAGTTGGCAGCATTAAATTCATAACCTTGCTTTCCGATGCGACTGTTCCAGTCCGTTTCAGGGCAGAGCAGCGAGCGAATTATAGCTGAGCACAGCTCACGGCCAACTGTATTGCAGCGAAAATGTGTCTCGGACACTTCATCAAAATGATTTGAAAATCGCCAACCACAGAACACAAAAATTCTGAAAATTTCCACCGTCACTCGCGCTCCTTTCATTCAAAACTCGAATTAAATGGTCTCTAGTTTGACCGCAACCACAAATTTCCGAAGGTGTTCTTTCAGCTCCTGCAAAATTTAAGGCAACGTCCAAGCTTTTAGGCTCACAGGGCTGCTCTGATGACAACAATTGACTTGACTTTGCCAGCATTTCCTTTAAGATTTGTAGATTTCATTCCACAATGAGTGACGTTCGAGTCAGGTTTGACAGTGGCGTGATTTTCCTGGACCAATCACAATTCTCTGCTACGCATAATAACCAATGAAATGTCGCTTTCAGTAATGCCGGCTCGAAAAAGGCTGAATTTGGTAGGCAAGATGTGGTGTATTATTTTAAACTGGAAAGTAACCACCCTGGTGGGTGCCTTCGTCACTTTCTTTACATTGATAGATTATTCGTATAACTTTTTTTGCTCGTCTAGGATGGCTAGTTGATCATAAATGTATTTGTTATCGTTTACTTTCAGCTTGACAATGGCTTCTTTGGTTTGGGTACGATTCTTTGAGCTGAAAAATATATCTTGTGTTATTCACCTTCTTCTCACATTGCTCCTTGAACATCTTTATATTTGACCTTGTACAAATTAACGTTTTTGCGTAGAGCTTTAACATAGTTGTCATCGTCAAGTAGAGAAAAACTCCAGCCAAGAGACCAAACATGGATGCTAATAAACACCAAACAGGACATCATGAATAAGAAAAGAAGACTGACATGGAAATTCAAGTCATCAAAGACAAAGTGACTGAAAAGACAGACTGTACCGAGAGCAGTAGTCGTCATAAAGGCAATCCCTCTGCAGAAGCTGTGGAAGAAAATGCCCCCGTGGCGAATGATAAGGTAGCTGTCCACAATGACAAAGAACAGTTAACGATCCGAACGTGCCGGAGACCCCTGAACAGAGCAATAATGGAGATGAAACTGCAATGATGAAAGACAGGCAAAGGAGGTCTCACAAAAAGAAAATAAGGCCATCAACCTAAATGAGGCCAAAAGGGGCTATTTTACTTATTTGACTAAGTAGTCTGACTCAGTAGTCTGAGAAACTCTGGGCATCAAAGTAAGATGAAAAACTCAAAAGAAACGTTGCCTATGTAATGCCTATGTGGAAAAGACGAATCGAGAAACATCCACAAATTACGTGGAGAAATCTTAATCCTAACTGGGAAGGAAGAAGTGTTAAGAAGAAGAAAAGAAGAGCTCTCATGAGAAAATATAAGATCAAATCCAACGACGATATCCCGCCTGTCATGAAAAAACTGCAACAACATCTTCTGGCTAAATCCCGGAGAATAAGGCGCTTTGAGAAAAAACGAAAGTTTTACGCCCAGAACAAAATGTTCAAAAACAACGCCAAATGATTCGATCGTGAACTTGGGAAAAAGACCATATAAATCTCCGAGCCACCTGAGAAAGAAGCTCTTGAGAACTTCTGGACTGAAATATGGGAGAAAGATAAGCGTCACAATGAGAGAGCAGAGTGGATAAAACAAATACAGAATGAAATTCAACAAACGTCCACCCAGGAATAGCTGGACATATACATTGTTGAACAACATCTGCAGTCAAAAAATCCAGTAACTGGAAAGCCCCTGGGACTGATGACCAGAATGGCAATCTTCTGGATTAAACACCTGACAGCCCTGCACGAAGATCTGACTAATGCTCATAACATGCGCATCGAAACCCCAGAGGAATGCCCAAACTGCTGGCAAATGGCATCACTTACCTCTTCCCCAAAAAACGAGGATATTGCAAACCCCCAAAACTACAGGCCCGTTACTTGTCGCCCTATAATGTGCAAGATTATACATCAATCTTGTCAGCTGGCCATCTTCTGAGTTGCAACTTGCTACCATTTGAACAAAAAGGTTGCAGAAAATGGAGCTACGGCTGTAAGGACCAACTCCTCATAAACAAAGCTACATTGGAAGATGTAAAGACGAGAAAGAAAAACCTCAGTACATCTTTGGTGGATTACAGGAAAAATTTTACTCCGTTCCCCGCAGCTTAATATCAAAATGTCTTGAAATCTACAAGATATCACCAAAATGGAAAACAGCTCTCACGTGTAACCATAACAAGGGAACAACATCTCGCGAAATCTAAATAAATAGCGGTATCTTTCAAGGAGATTCTCTCTCACCTCTTCTTTTCTGTATAGCTTTAGCACCTTTACGCTCTCTCTTGAATGAAAGTAACTAAGGGTACAAAATAAGCAACGCGATCATCACACCTGTTTTACATGGACGATCCGAAAAGCTATGCCAAGTGGCCTACTTAATATTGTCAAAGGCTTCAATGATGATATAAGAATGGAATTTGGGCTTGACAAGTGCGCCAAAGCTACATTCAAACAAGGCAAAATGGCGAAAAGCGAAAACATGGAACTCGATGTGGGCACCACCATACAAAACCTGAACAGGAAGGCACCTACAAATGCCTTGGTGTGAATGAAGGAGATGGGATCCAACATGCAAAGATCAAAGAGAAAATTTGGAAAGAATACTACCGTAGAATTTGCCTAGTGCTTAAATCCGAACTTAATGGTGCCAACAGAATTGACGTAATCAACACCCTTGCTGTTTCAGTCGTCACGTATAGTTTTAAAATCATAAACTAGAAAATGAAAGAACATGTGAAGCTAGACAGAAAAACAAGGAAGATCTTGACGATGGCAAAAATGCACTACCCAAAAGCTGACGTGGACAGGCTTTATATCCCTTGAAAGGCAGGTGGAAGGGGTCTTGTACAATCAGAAATTACCTACAAAACAACCAAAATTAGCTTTAACACATATCTGAACAACAAAGATGATTACCTCCTAAAATTGTAAGGCATCATGACTGCGGCAAGAAAACAAAGCCCAATCACCAGCAAGCCGCAAAATACGGGAGAGAACTCACCTTACCAGGAGCTGAAGTGATAGACAATGAGCCAGCCAGGAGCTACACCCGAAGGGTCAAGCTGAATGCCAAACACCAAGCTTTAGAACAACTAAAGAGCAAATAGGAAGAAAAGCCTTTGCATGGTCAATACCCAAAGAGAAGGATGCAGACCACGACAGAACCCACAATCGGCTGAGTACACCTGGCCTTAAATCAGAAACAGAACACATGTGCTAACAACTGTTTTAGTTTCGCGATGTGTGGATGATTAATAAAAATTCTTCTGTTCGATAAAAAGCCAAACGTAAATATACCAACGGTAAAAACACCTCTTTTGTCACAATGTAGAATTGACAGATGTACAAACTTTTTGAAATCCGGTCGAATGTTCTATATGCATTCGAAAGGTGCGCAAAGCCAGATTTGCCTGCCTATGTCTGCAATTTTTAGAGACTATATAAGCCACGGTAAAACTGGTTATTCACAGACGCATTTGTTAAAAAAGGAAATCGTGGTCTGAGCGTAATGAGACAAAGTTGCTCCCGTAATATGTTTCCACTCTAATTGTAATGAATTTTGTAAGTGAATAAAGCTATATGATACGGTTAATGATATGCCGCTAAATTATCGATCAATTATTTTCTGTGTCAGTAGCTGAGTCCTCGAGCAAACTGTCCGAACACCAGGTGAATTACAGATTTTTGCTAGAAAAAATCGCTCGGTGGGTCGAAAGACACATAGCCAACTTGTTTTGAAGGCTAGAAAAACTTCACACAGTTTGGTCCTTCACCCGCTGCAAGAGTACTAAGAATTCTTTCAACCAAATTAATCTTTAAAAGTCTATTAAACCAGTGTAACTTTTTATAAATCGGGAATTTCCACTTCCGCGGAACTTGCCACTGAATCGGAAAACCCTATTGGATGATACTCTTCAGAATTCTTGCCTTAGAATTTTCAAATATAGTCACGCGTTAATTAATGAATAACTTCTAGATGGATAAAAGAAAAATTCCCTAGAGGATATCACGTGGTCTGTAATGAGAAAACAAAAACTCGAATCCAATTTGCGTCGAACAAACAAATAATAGGTGCGGCAAATAGTAGACTTAAAGGAACACAGATAAAGTTCGCACGTGCCATGTTACATCGTGATAGTGTCCCTTTAATTCCAGCGTAGTAGCAAACGTCGAACCTGCGTCGATCCTATTTCAGAAGTTGCACTTCATTAAAACACGGAAAATAAGTGTTCCCATGTTATCTTCTCGATGCGCGGCTATTTACTGCTAGGAGTTGTTAGCAAAATGCCGAAATACAGTGCTCGCTGGGCCTTAGGGCCCAGTTATATGGTCTCGGGTACCCGAGATAACCCTTTCCCTGATGCAACTTTATGGAACGTTTATATGTGAAAATGTGGTTCCTGTAGGCCGAGTCAAATTTAACCCAGCAATATTATTCTTAACCCTTACTGAATAATCAAATGTGCAAATATCCCTCTTTCTTTGGGTTTTCCTCGGTCGTTCGATCACGGTGGGTTTTGCCGAGTTAATTTTCACTTCTTTGATACGAATTTCTGTTTTAAATCCTACATCTAAGCGGCATTACTTGACACTCGCCACGCCGAGAGTTGTCCAGGTTAGGCGAGCCAAAGCGTTTATATGAAGAAAAGTTGTCCCGCTTGCCAGGGCTACCCTACCTGCCAAGGTCAGACAGCTGGCCCACCCGAGTTGTCTGGCCCCCCAAGACGGGTTTGCGATCTTAATGTAGACAGCTGGTTGAATTTTGGAAAGAAACAAGCTAAATGTTACCTTGGCCAGGGTAGCTCGGGGAAAGAATTGTCTCGGGTACCCGAGACCATATAAATGGGGCCTTACTTTTGCAATAAATTGCGAAAAATAGAAAAAGAAGACTCGTATTACCCACAGCTCTGAGAACAGTGTAACAGAGACGACAGCGACCGTGATTGAGCAACCTTGATGCAACGTTCTTGAGGTCAGCAATGGCTCTCTATAGGTCGCCATTCCCGGTCGCGAAGTTGTCTTTGTACATGCAGCATATGCTCGTCAAGGGTGGATTAGGGGAGCATGTATTTTTTGACGTTTGCCCAGTCAATCCATTTCAATCAATTATTTTGTAATTTGCAAGATTTATGAATTGAGTTCAACACGTGTTTAGAGCGGTAGGTTATCTCATGAAATGAAGGATAAATACATTCTTGGAGACTCACGGGCAACTAGTCGGAAAGAAGCGGATATTTTCAGGCAAGTGGTATGTCCGGGCGAAAGTTTACAACGGCGGTCTCCGAGGATGGTATAAATATAGCCTGCGTACAGGCTCTTCTTGTGGTAACGAAAAGAAGAGCCTGCCAGCAGGCTAAGATAAACATCCCTTTTCGGTTTTTGGAAGTTAAAGAATTGGACTTTAATTGCCCTTGTTGCTGCTAGGGCAATTTCTGAAGCAATCCGAAGACACGCTTTAAGTTTTCCCTCGGCCTCATGCAATTACCTATACCAAGAGAGTATGATCTATAGTGTCTATATAGTCTATTGAAAGACTTCAAGCGAATGAAAAAATGTAGAGATATCTCTGCATTAGACAACAGTAGCTGTGCCTCTTCCCATCTCTGTAATACCTAATATTTACATATAAATTTTTATCATGTTTTAAAATTCTAAAATTTTATATTGTTAAATTTATATAAACTGTACATACTAATTTTTTAGGACGTTTAGGAAGTTTAGATTTTTTAATTAGGATAATTTTACTTTATTTTAACAAGCTTTGTTTTAGTGTTCCCAAGTAGTACTATAATGTACTGGAATCCTTTTTATGACACTTAAATAAAGGATTCATCATCATCATTATTTATCATCGTCATCATCATTGTTTATACAAAGTTTATTTCTCATTTCTTTTCTATAAAGAACAGAAGTGACACACTCGGCTATCGCCTCGTGTGCCACTTTTTTCTTCTTACCACATTTTGACGTCATCTGTGATCTATTACTGAACAGACGCACGGCAACATGAAATTTATTTGTTAATTAGATTTGTTTTACTAAGATGAGACTTAACTAGTATTAATTATATCGAAAAGTAAAAGAGAGTTAAGAGGAACGAGGAATTGTTTGTTTAAATATGTGTTTATAAAATACTGTAACTTCAAATCAATACAAAATAATACAAAAAAGATGACATTTGTATGATTTTTAAACTTAGCCTCCTATCTTTTGCCTCTTTAAACTTTTGAAAACTGACTGATCGAGGAACGTATCGCCTGGTCACTCTCTAAAAATGAAGGAAAAAGCCAAATGCTGGCGAATTTTTTAGCAATATTGATTAATTAATAAACTTCATATCCGAAAATCTTTGGCGACCCTTTGGTTGTTACTGTGGTTTGACTTTTAATTAAAACCAACAGGTATGAATGGTAGCAGTGCAATGAAATGATCGCCAGTAATCACCGGTTTATTTCTCATTTTTTTTTCTATTAAGAAACACACCACGACTTACCAACAATCTGTACTTGAATTTTATCAGTCCATTCCCTTACGTCAGTCTCCACCTTGCAGGAAAATACCGCTTCATCTGCTTCTGTCACGTTGTAAATAATCAATGTTGCTGGATCACTGCGACTGATGTCGAAATGCTCCTGAAAATTCCCTGTCGGATCTATCGATACTATTCCTGAAGATGTTTTCTTGCCGATTCGGTTTTCACCTACTTCGAATGACACGCGATCAAGTATTTCACCAGATAAAGTGAAGCTCCATGTCAAATGTACCTCAGAAGAGCCGTTCATTACTGGCTGGATCGTTGTTCGAACTGAGGTGTCGCTTGTTAGCAGCGGACCACGTCGTGGAGAAGGAAGAGTCCATGTCATAGTGGCATCTGAAATAAGGGAAGTCAAAAGTTTGGACAAGTCTTAAGGCGTCAAGAGTAGTAAAGTTTATCTAGGATAACATATTAGACAAATACCCGTTGTTGTTATTTTAGAAGCGCACCCTCACGACTTTTAACGGCTGTTACTCGACTGTTCGGAGGCCTTATTCACTACTGGCGTGAAAAGAGATGATGATAACGATCATAACTGAACATTCTGAGCTTGGTCAGAACAGCTCTATTAACACATTTACTAAAGTTTAAATAAACTTCCATCTTCAAGAAAGCATTGTTTTAAAAATTATAGATTTGGCCATGGGAAAGCTGGCTTGAATACTTCTAAATTTCAATATCCATCGTTATCATTAACTTGATGACTGGCCCCAAGGAAACAGTCAGACCCTCAATGTTTTCTGAGAGAAACACTGAGGTCGAGTGGGAAAAAAAATTACTGTTTCCCGGGGAACCAGTCGCTAAGTTTTTTGTCATACCTCCCAACTCAAAAATAGAAAAAAAAAACGAGAAAAGCGTTTGCTTGACGGCGGCAGTAGTAACAGGGCAGCAAAGATAAGCCTCGTTGCGGACTTCCTCTGATTTCTTCGGATTTCCTGCGTACTAATAAAGTATCTTCCTGTATACTAATATAGATTTCCACCCTTTAACATTTTGGATTACCAGCATCCTAATGACTGGACAGGTTTGCACTTTGGATTCAAAAACTCCAAGGGTCCGAAACTCGGCCGCTAGATAAGTGCATAGGGAAAGCAAATTTTGCAAACTACACTGGCTCCCCATAACCTACAGAATCTGTTTCAAAATAGCACTTTCAATGTTCAAGGCCATAAGTGGCTTAGCTCCGTCCTACAGAACCGATCTCATTTCTATTAAGACTTTTGTGCAAATTACTCTTTGCGATCTGGCAATGAAATTACTTTTAAATTTTCCGTTACGTATTTGTCGTATTTGGGTTAGCCCTTTATATGGGGACGTTTAGACTTGTCCCAAGTACAGTAAAGATGAAAGTAATTTGTCCCATAGTAGCAATCGAGTGATAACGGTAATTAATGCAAGTGTGACCGTAACACTACTTGAACAGAGACCTGAAAAAAATTTCAGGCTCTGAGCGGGATTCGACCGCTCTCATGTGGCTTTGATAGCTCAGTTGGGAGAGCACTGCACCGGCATCGCAGAGGTCGTGGGTTCGAATCCCGCTCAGAGCCTGAAATTTTTTTCAGGTCTCTGTTCAAGTAGTGTTACGGCCGCACTTGCATTAATTACCGCTATTATTTTAAGTTAGCATATTTTTAGTTCACATGAATCGAATTGACAATGTATTTTAATTTAATGTAAATTTAATTTTAAGTGAACTTAAACCTTTTTTAATTAGCATATTTTTAGCTCATAGGAATTCATGTAAATTCATGTAAAGCGCATGCGATCAGTCTGTCATGAAGCATGCGTTATATAAGTATATATCCCGTAGAGAGGGAGGAAAGTCAAAATGAGCGCGAGAGGGAGAATCCTCCCGCGTAGGATCTTCTCGCACTTCAATCGCTCGTCTTTCCCCTTTCCCTCCCCTTCGGACGCCTGCCACGCAGGCTACTTTACTTTCAACCCTTGATTTGCATACCAACTGTAACCAATCAGTTATTTTCTGTAAAGAGAAAGGAGAGCATTCTGCCCTTTAAGGTGAGCCACATTTTCCGAATCTCCGTTCCTTTTGTACTCATCGACCAAAGCATTGTGCTGGACCTCGTCGACCTTGTGGCGTTCCTGAGGTTCATCTAATATGCGCGACCAAGGGTTTAAGTGCTCTGTCACTTCTTGGAGAGAAATCGTTTCTTGGCTAGGTTGGGAAGAGTCCGTTTCTTGGCTAGGCTAAGAGTCTTCGCTGTCTTTGAAATTTCCATTACCTCGTTGAAGAAGGTAGTAATTGTAACCGTTGCTCCAAGACATCTTTTTTGGGTTTGAGCACTACGAGCTTTGACAGTAAACTGAACGGCAAGTGGAGCGCCGCCTTTAAAACAAGCAGCGAAAATGTGGATGCGTTATTTTTGTGACGAGCTACTGGCACTGCAGGCGGGGTTACTAAGCCAGCTCTCTTCTCTGTGTTCGGCCCTTCATCATCTCCGTACAAAGTGAGCCACTCAGGAACTGAATCTGCTGTTGTTTTATAATGTTTGATGTTATTGGCGGCTTTTCTAACGTCTCTAGGTAGAGAGAAACCACATCCCATAAGCTTCACATTCTTGCTGCTTGTTTTAAAGATGGGGGGTGAATAGGGGTATGTAAATCCGGTGTTGCGCTAAAGTTAATGGCTGAATCTGTCGATCCGCTCAAAAAATCAACTAAATCCGGATCCGAAAATTGTTTCACGCGTCAGATGATACGCGGGATACAAAGCGGCCTCAGTTGTTAGAGTTGCCTTGCGTGATATTGTGTTTTAGCATGGAGGATGACTATCGACGAAATATTTATGTAACCAACATCAGTATCGAAACAAATCTTGCAGATACGATGGAAAAGAACAAACTTGTGGCCAATGCCATACTACTCGGTACTATATTCAGTAAATTTATATTACTTGTTGATAGTTTCAACACGTTGGATCGTGTTAGTGATAAAGAAATCTGTTGTTGATCTTAATTTGTCGCCCAAAACGTGTGGTAGTCCCCAGAAGTTGACTATCTCTTAAGTGCCGCAATGTCTGAGCCTTCCTTCTCTTGGTCAGTACTTGAATCGTACTCTGTAACCTCCACATCGAAATTCCCGGGATGGCTGTCAGTTGTGTCAACGTCAAAGTAGACAATTGACAACTGGTCATAACTGAATGAAACCAGTCTCCGTAGCGGCATGTGCCCGGCCACGGGTTCATGGTCGGATTTGACCATTGACTAAAGATTTGAAAGATAAGAGGGTCCATGCGGGTACGAGCCGAGGCAATTTTCACCACGGCCAACACGGACCAGTCACGTGCGTCACTATTTCTAGTCATTTTCTCCACTGCGTGATATCCGGAATATAAAAGAGAAAAAGTGAGATGTCTGCGAGGAAACGATGCGATCCAAAATCCGGCCCAAAAACTGCATAAAGCCGTGATCCGCTGTAATCGTAGGATCCGCAGATCCGTTAAAATTTCGCTCTGAATCCAGAATTCGGGCTAAAGTATTTACCATATCCGCCGTTCCGTAGACCTGTTCACCTCCTCTTTAAAGGCGACGTTCCACTTGCCGTTCAGTTTGCTGTCAAAGCTGTTTATACCAAAAAATGATGTCTTGGCGCCACAGTTACAATTAGTTTCTTCAACGAGGTAATGGGAATTTCGAAGATAAACCGAAATTCTTGCTTAATCGATTGTTTGTGAAGCAACCCATTCCACAAGTTGAATACTAGACCTTCTGTGTTTTGCTCTCAAAAAAATGTATTTCAAAGCAATGTCTAGCATGTTGTTCTATTGGAGTTAATTTCCTTGTTAAGGGGACTTCAAATTCAATCTTATTGTTTGGTATTCTCAATGTAACGAAGACGATCGATCGCACCCTAATTTCCTGATATACTTTGTGTTAAACACTTCATAGTTGTTGGAGCTTTCGTTGTCAATAAATGTATTTCTATTCATTTCAAATCTGTGTGTATTTGAATCACTTTTGTTGTTCGAAAACATTCACTGTCGCGTGTTGACAATTAAGCGCTCCGAACCTCTCTTGTAGTAATTTGTATGGTAGGGTTGAAAGTAGAGTTGAGATTAATGCGTGACTAACGGAGCGGAAAATTCGACCAGTCAGTAGCTCAGATTTTATTTTCTCTCTCATCGCCAAAGCTGAGAGGTATGTATATTAATAAAGGGAACCTACTTTTTGCGAGGGAATCCAAAGAGTAAACCTGTCCACTCATTAGTATGCAGGAAATCCAAAATGTTAGGGTGCGAAAATCCACATTAGTATCCAGGAAGACACTATTAGTATACAGGAAATCCGAGGAAATCAGAGGAAATCCGCAACGAGACCTGTCTTTGCTCACCTATTACTACTGCCGGCTGGCTCACAAATTTACCGCGGTTTCAAGGAGCACAACCTGATCACGAGCGAGTCAAATGTTTAAGTTGTTGTATCCCTAGGAAGTTAGTGAGTTTTGACCTACGGCACGTGACATGTTCACCTCCATTTGGAAAACGTATTTGAGTGGGGGAGGTATAACAAGATCATTTAGGGACGGACCACTAGAAAAGTGATGGGGGGGGATGGGGGAAAAAACAAAACTATGGGAAAGGAATGCCAGAGGGCAGGGACTGAAAAATGCACAGGGAAGCCGTCTACTCCAAATTTCTTCCTCCTCTCTCACTGTGTGTACATTTTTTGCGAAAAGATTTTGCATAAAAAGTGGCCAACATCCTTTGATTTGTTGCGAGTGTAGAACAATATATAAAGCACAAAAACATAGATAATGACGAATCAACATTTCACTCTTCAAAATAAAGTAATATTTGTCTCAAAAAATAATTCGTGCAGAGGGTTTCATCTGAAAAAAAATCGTGCGAAAAAAATTCGTGCAAGCTGAAAATTCCTCACCCGTCCAATCACTTTTCTAATGGTCCTTCCCTTAATACTCGCCGCCTGAACGTTTCTCCTAATTCATCCATCCCAGAGTTCTTTTTTGGGTACAGACTAACGTAATGTTTTCACTATAAAACTACTTTGCATCAATTTGTCAACCAATTCATTTATTCTGGAGTGCGGTTGATGTAACCAACCCATCACGAATGCCGTTTTCTGATTGGCTACGCTACTCCCTATGTCAATATCTTTTCTGTTGTAGATAGTGCGGAGTAACCAAGCAGGATTTAGATAACGTTTTAAACGACTTAGTTGTAGATTGATACTAAAACAAGATTTCTATGCGTGACAGTTGACGAGGGCGCACACGATCGAAATCTCGAGCTCACAATCAAATTGTTAAATAGAAACGCAAGTGGAAGTTCGGGAGAGCGAGAATTGTTGCGGGAACACAAGTCGTAGGGCGACGAGCACATTTTTTTGCGTTCGCTAAACTCTACAGAAACACGAAAAAACATTTTTCATTTTTTTTTCAGCAAGCACTGCAATAT
Organism: Catalaphyllia jardinei; assembly: GCA_022496165.2. NCBI lineage: Eukaryota > Metazoa > Cnidaria > Anthozoa > Scleractinia > Caryophylliidae > Catalaphyllia > Catalaphyllia jardinei. The sequence goes on along the minus strand of JAEMPF020026203.1, from coordinate 75,565 downwards.
CACTTAAAATGTAATTCGATTATCTTTTACTTTTTTTGTTCCGTAGTCTTTTCTTGAATTTTTGAGAAGAGTTTCTTTTTCCTCGATCGAATTTCAGACCCCTACAACTTCGAATTTACACTTCAGTATGTTGTGACATCTGTGCAACGAACGCCATTCATCAGAATCTAGAATTGATGTTTACTTTTGGCCAACTTTGAACTGCAGTATGTTAAGAACGACCAAGGCCTTGAGCAGGAGGAAAAAGGCCTAGAAAATTCCCCAATAACGCAAATGCTCGTGGAATATGACCCCGGGAAAGCGAATACGTAAAATTGAGTAACTTATAAAATGACATGATTATTTTAAATAACAGAGTTTTTTTTCTCAGTTTGCCTTTTGTACCTAGTCTTTATTTTGTACTTGTGACTGCTTTTTGCAGTCCGCATTTTGTACTGACTCTTTGTTAAAAGGATCTTTTCACTTTTCAAAATGGCGGCAAACGCTTCTAAGAGGTTTCCTTTGTTCTATAGCAGCTTGGTACAAGATCCATAGTCTCTCAAGGATAAACGATTTTGGCTTTCCTCTCAATAATTTCTGAGATCCCTTACAAAGTTACTAATACCCATTCCACTTGAGGACCAGCTTGTTTCGCGCAAACGTGTCACGTCTGAATGCTTTAGCCTAAGTTATGAGAGTCCGTGCTTGCACGTAAATTTAGAAGAGCGAAATATTCTAAACAATCTCGCAATCTCCCCAAATATTATTCTTACAGCAAAACATTTTTCTGTAAGAATAATATATGAATAATTTTCGATCGTGATTGGTTCTCCGTGCGCCTATTTGTAACATAATCATCGCGCGATCACGTGGGTGTCCAATTGCAGGTGTCCGATTTAAACGTTTTGTAATTGGATACCTATAAATTGGATACCCACGTGATTTTCACGTCAATTACGCGCGCAATGTTTTCTACAGTTTTCAAAACTAAGGAATAGCGCTACAGACTTAAAAGAAGTTCTTAGAAGACATTTTTAATTCCCAAATTTGTTATACATAGCGGATCAATTAGAAATTGTACCTCGTGTCGTACAATTCAGGGAGTAATCTTACGTCTCGTAATTTCAAATCGGTCTCGCGCGATTACTCCCTGAATTGTACTCCACTCTGTCCAATTACTGTTACTAATAACTTCTACGAAGTAAGTCCCACTAAGATTCCACGTTTGCCTCAAGCCTTAAAAAGGTCAAAGGAGAAATTCTGGCGGAGTTCCCGTTACAGTATATTGACGCTAACCTAAAATAGGACTTTCTTCTCTCTTTGTTCTATGCAAGTAAACGTAGGTTTTCTCGTGAAATGAAGGATAAATACATCCTTGGAGACTCACGGGCAACTAGTGGAAAAGATGATATTTTCGGGCGAGTGGTATGTTCGGGTGAAAGCTATCTGCCCTTGGGTTTCCAAAGATGGTGTAAATATAGCCTGCGTGCATAGCCTGCTTGCAGGCTCTTTGAGTGACAACTGAAAGAAGAGCCTGCGAGCAGGCTAAGTTAAACATCACTTTTTGGTTTTTGGAAGTGAAAGAATTGGACCTTAATTTCTGCAATCTTTCAAACACGCTTTGAAAATACTTGAAAATGCTCCGATGACAAAAACTGACTTGATTTTTCCAGCTTTTTCTTCAAGATTTGTAGATTTCGCAGTTCAATTCTGCTTTTGCTGTAAGTTTTCATTCCACGAAAAGCGACGCTCGAGGCAGGTTTGTCAGTGGGGTGAAATTTCTCGACCAATCACAATTCTTTGCTACGCATAGTAACCAATGAAATTGCTTCATTTTGTATAGATCATAGATTACGTCAAAATGGCTTTTTTTCATCTTCGCTGTAGTGGGCAAAGGCTCGCGTTATGTAGAAGTATTTTGAAATAAACAAGAGCTTTATGTGTAGTAATTTGTCTCGTTGTTATATAAAGCAAATAGATTCCATGCTGCCGTGCGTCTGTGATCTATTACTGAACAGACGCACGGCAACATGGAATTTATTTGTTAATTAAATTTGTTTTTCTAATATGAGACTTAACTAGTATTAATTATATCGAAAAGTAAAAGAGAGTTAAGAGGAACGAGGAATTGTTCGTTTAAATATGTGTTTATAAAATACTGTAACTTCAAATAAATACAAAATAATACAAAAAAGATGACATTTGTATGTTTTTTAAACTTAGCCTCCTATCGTTTGCCTCTTTAAACTTTTGAAAACTGACTGATCGAGGAACGTATCACCTCTTCACTCTCTAAAAATGAAGGAAAAAGCCAAAATGCTGGCGAATTTTTTAGCAATATTGATTAATTAATAAACTTCATATCCGAAAATCTTTGGCGACCCTTAGGTTGTTACTGTGGTTTGACTTTTAATTAAAACCAACAGGTATGAATGGTAGCAGTGCAATGAAATGATCGCCAGTAATCACCGGTTTATTTCTCATTTCTTTTCTATTAAGAAACACACCACAACTTACCAACAATCTGTACTTGAATTTTATCAGTCCATTCCCTTACGTCAGTCTCCACCTTGCAGGAAAACACCGCTTCATCTGCTTCTGTCACGTTGTAAATAATCAATGTTGCTGGATCACTGCGACTGATGTCGAAATGCTCCTGAAAATTCACTGTCGGATCTATCGATACTATTCCTGAAGATGTTTTCTTGCCGATTCGGTTTTCAAATACTTCGAATGACACGCGATCAAGTATTTCACCAGATAAAGTGAAGTTCCATGTCAAATGTACCTCAGAAGAGCCGTTCATTACTGGCTGGATCGTTGTTCGAACTGAGGTGTCGCTTGTTAGCAGCGGACCACGTTGTGGAGGAGGAAGAGTCCATGTCATACTAGCATCTGAAATAAGTGAAATAAGTCAAAAGTTCGGACAGTTCTAAAGGTGTCAAACTTAAGGACGTTCGCGCCCAAAACTTCCCACGCACAGATTTTTTTAAAACTTTGACTGCAGGTAGAAAGTGATAAGATTAGATTAAAAACGTAAAAAAAATATCGGGGGTCATCGAACTTGTTTTGAAGATAAGGCGTAGCACAGACCATAGCATTTCTAGGATTTCCAGTCACTCAAGCCGAGTCTGGCCGGATTCATTACTGTCGGCATATATTTAAGTTGAAAAATCATATCTAAGTTAAGTATGTTTAACACAGCATATATAGGCCTATTTGATAGATTTTTGCTACATACGTCATTAAATCAGGTAGAATAAGCCTTAAAAAATGCAGCTTCTAAGACACGCACCCCTGTATCTGTGTACCAATTCGACCCTATTTGAATAGTATATGAGAAATAATTAATGAGTTTTATTCGCCTCAGGGAGTTAGTGAGTTTTGACCCACAGGACGTGATATGTTCTCCTCTAATCGGAAACCGTATTTGAGTTAGGAGGTATAACAAGATCATTTAATACTCGCCGTCTATTTTTCAGAGCGTTTCTCTTAATTCATCCATGCCAGTCTTCTTTTTTTGCGTACAGATTAACGTAATGTTTTCACAATAAAACTACTTTGCATCAATTTTTCAGCCATTTCTTGTAACGCCTTCCCAATCGTTTAGATTGCGTGGCGGACTCATGCCTTAGTATTGAGATACGGGACCTTTAGTAGACTTCTCCTCGTGCAAAGGAGAACGCTTTGAAACGCTACCTAGTGTTTTTATAGCTTCGCTACCTGGTTTAGGTTTAGCTTTACCCAAAGCCACTTAAGAGTATGGTTCATTACAGTCTTTGAGAGTCCTCAACCCGGATTACTTTGTAAGCCTTAAAGTTACAGTATACCTTCAGGGGTGTCTCGCGTACAACCCCTATATCAAATTACAGACTGGCTATCAGGCTATACCAAAAATTTTGAAAAAAAAAAGAGTTGTCGAATTTTTCACGACTTCTAAATGCGACCGCCCGAATCACCTTTTGAACGTTACTTGTCAAAGCGAATTTTGTTTTTCGCTTATTTAATGTGTCGCTCGGTTTCCAGGCCTAAAACGCTGAAAAAAGGTGTCTGCGATTTGCCATATTCAACTTCAGTGAAAAGTTACAGAGCATTTTCGAAATGTGACTAAAAAAATATGGAGTGATCGTACAAATATCGCTCATGAAAAAAATATTTAGAAATAAAAATTCGCAGATATGTTTTTATTTGTTATATGCTAAACTAGCTACTGTCCAAATTTGAGAGCAATCGAACAAATTCCCTTTGATTTTGTGTCTGCTTCCGCTAAAAATATTATTTTGAGAAAACAGCGCTGGAAAAATTTGCTTGCTTCGCAAACAAACTCCGCCTACAAACACAGTTAACTGGGTGCTCAGAAATCTGAGCCAATCAGCGCTTGGAAAGTTTACATGCGTGCTCCTTTGGGTGAAATTTACGAGCGCAATCTTCAATCAACCTTAGTGTTTCGCATTGCGCTCAAAGCGGAGAGATTTTCTTTTGGCTGCTCTCTTTTTTCTTGAAGCTTTTGGAGCAAATTGGGAAGGCAAGAAAGGGAACGACCGCTAGAAAGCAAGCAAAAGCGGTTAGGCGGGAAAAGCAAGTTAGTAAAAGGAAACGCGGCAGCTTGAAATGAACCTATAAACTTTAGAGATGATTATGGTGATTTCAGAAATCAGGCATGTTTCACTTTCTCCCTTGACAATAATAGTGATATCCAGATGTTGATAGAAATAATTTTTGATTGATAAGAAAGCCTTTCAAGTCCAATGTCACTGCCATATTTGTAGGCTTTTGTACATTATGCTAACATTTTTCCGAGCATTTTAGTGAGGCAAAAGCATTGAGCATTATTCAAGCATTTTAGTGGCATTTTTCCGGAAAATTCATATTTTTCCACAGAAAATGAAAATAAAAACGATTTTTTTTTACCAGAAAATGGAGACTCAACTATCACTGAAAGGAGACAAAGGACTAACAGAGCAACAGAACATACCGAGAATTATCTTCTGGTGTATTAAAACCATTACATACGTTTTTGTTAACGTGGTATACTTGGTGTAAGTTTTTGTTAAGCCGACTCTGAACTGTTTATTATATTGAAGCGTTAAAATTATTTAAATTTCAAAAACCTATTTATGAGCATTAAATGAGCATTTTAGTGACCTATTTATTAGAGGGAACCGAGTGAATGAAGCATTAAGGTAGAGCATTTTAGTGGGGAAATAAACGCATAATGTACAAAAGCATAATGTACAATCGACCCATTTTTTCGTGCGAAATGGCAAGAAGTCTTCGTTTAATTTATGACAGATTCGACGGAAACTCTTTAGCTGATATGTTAGAGAAAAGCACATTAGATTGGAGACGAAGAGGCAAGCCAACCAGAAAGAACATGTACTATCATTACAGCACCTCTCTCAGCTCTCGAATCGATCTTTTGCGGCCTTGATCCGATAGCCGTAGCTTCAAATTTCGGCGGCCAACTTTCGCTTGTTTGATCATTGCTGCGTTTTCATTTTTGGTTCGCTTCTTCGAGCTGGTCCACGGACATTTCCATAGTCTAGGATTATTCATACCTAAAATAATTACACCAAGGAAGATGCTTGGTGGCTGCTCAACTTCCGCGAATGTCGTCTCGGTTGATTGCACTTAACATCATACGACTGTCCATCAAGTGGTAAACTTTTACTTCTGGCGAAAATTTGAAACCGTGATTTCTCTGTTAATATTTAGTCTATTTCAATATTTTGTTTAAAAAATTAAAGATCACAATTATCGTATACTGTAAACCTTAAGTCGTCACAACATTGTTACTCTCTGAATAAACGGATTGGATTGTTAAACGTATGACTCGTACTGCTACCGTTATTGTTTCTATTATATATCAATGATTTTCATCATTGTTCAAAACTGTTTGAATTTCACTTATTTGCAGATGATGCAAACCTGTTTTATGAACATAATCGTCTTCAGCAACTTCAAGAAAACATTAATTCTGAAGCAATAAATATCCATACTTGGCTTTGTGCCAACAAACTTTCTTTAAATATTGAAAAATCAAACTTCATACTTTTTCATTCACCTCAAAAGAAGTTGCAGGATTCTTCTTTTAACCTTAAACTATGCAATGAGCAATTGAAAAGAGAATATTGCATTAGATATCCTGGTATTCTGAT
>JAEMPF020026203.1:37500-66056 GCA_022496165.2 Catalaphyllia jardinei | reverse complement strand
CAGACACGAAAAGAAAGACACTAGCCAAGTGAAGTCTTCCTGCTCTCAAGTTTGTGGACGAAGCCGGCCAACACGCTCCTGTGCACGAATAGTGTTTCTTGAAGTTTTTCACCAAGGCAATCCCTCAGCAAAGGTACCCACTTATGCAGCACTGGACGACCAGTTGACGGACGACCTGCTCGAACAAATAGGAGTAGAGGGTCAAGAAGTGAACCTGGAAATAAATAAGATCACAGGCGTCAGCAGTGTTCACACTCAGAACATTAACGGTTTGCACACCCAGGACATTGACAAGTCTATCAAGGTGCCATTCGCATATTCACAAGAGAAAATTCCAGCCAGTCAAGAAGACATTGTTAATTGGCCGTGATGTTCCATCTGCCTTCCAGCCTCTACGCATCATCTACGGAAGAGATAACGAGCCTTGGGCCGAAGAGTATAAGTTTGGCTGGACATTCCTGTGTGCCTAGGCAACAAAGAAGACAGTACGAACTTTGCAACCTTTAACAACATTATAATACAACGAGAAAGCCCTCAGAACCACCTCAATGTCCCAACAGGCAACAGTGCCAAAGATGATTCAGTGGTTTCCTTCGCCACAAGACACTATGTCAAAGGTGTAACTTTACCCCAGCATGTCAGAAAAACCATGCAGTTGGACTACAGTAAACTTGACGACACCCGAAACATTCCAGGCACCGAGAAGAGTGAGTCCGCGGAGGACAAACGTTTCCGAGACATTCTTACTGCCAACTTTGGGAGATGCCGCTGCCATTCCAAACAGAAGTCGTGCCTTTGCCAAACAATATTAAACAAGGTCTGAAATGGTTACTTGGCATAAAACGGAAGCTCCTTAAAAATAGCAAGGCACTAGAACGGTACGCCAAATTCGTGCAGAAGATCTTTGCCAAGAACCATGCTAGTCTTGTCCCACCTGAGGAACTGAGGACCAACGCCGGGAAAGTCTGCTACCTCCCACATTTGGACGTCTCTCACCCTAAGAAACCGGGCCAAATTCGAATAGTCTTCCATTACAGTGCACGTGCTATTTTCCAAGATCAGTCACTCAACAAACACCTCTTACAGGGACCTGATATGATGACTGGTCTGATTGGTGTACTCTAGAAGTTTCGAAGAGGATCAGCAGTAACATGCAAAATCGAACAGATGTTTCATAGTTTTCGTGTCAACCCCGAGCAGAGAGGCTTTCTGAGATTTCTGTGGTTGTGAATATCGCATGAACGTCCATCTGTTTGGGGCTGTCTCTTCGCCGGGCATTCCCAACTTTGGCCTCAGAACAACCGCTGAAAGTGGTCAAGAGCAGTTTGGCCAAGAAGCTGCAAACTTTCTACAGAATGACTTTTATCAAGATGATGGATTTAAGTCCTTTGCTACATCAAAAAATGTCATAGATGTCATCAGAAGCACCCAAGCCATGTGTGCAGCCGTCAATTTGCGCCTACACAATTTGCCAGTAACAGTAGAGTCGTGCTTGAAGCCATGCCTGTTTAAGATCGCTCCAAAGATTTAAGCGATCTGGATCTTCGTCATAATGTCTTGCCTGCCCAGCGTTCTCTGGGTACCTATTGGTGCATCGAATCCGACACAATCGGATTTCGAATAAAACTTAGAGACAAGCCCCTTACTCGTCGGGGTATTCTCTCATCTGTCTGTTCCGTGTACAGCTCGTTAGGTATTGCAGCACCAGTCATCTTGGCTGGAAAGCAGTTGCTCCAAGACCTGTGCCGTGACGGCATCGAATGGGATAACCCTGTACCAAGCCACATTCATTCACAGTGGGAGAAATGGAGATCAGTATTACCACTCCTACAGGAAATTACGATTAAAAGATGTCTGAGACCTCCCGGTTTGGGTGAGCCAGTTGTAACTAAGCTGCACAGTTTCTCTGATGCCAATGATGTAGGCCTTAGCCTAGTAACCTAAGTACGCCTTGTAAACAACTCGGACCAAGTACGTGTCTATTTCCTAATGGGTAAAGCTCGAGTCGCACTACTGAAGCTAATGTCAACTCCACGTCGTGAACTTACTGCTGCAGTAATTTCAGCCAACATGGCCTCCATGCTTAGCACAGAGCTCAACTACAAAGATCCAGTAGAAGTACTTTACACCGACTCCTCCGTCGTTCTTGGTCACATTCGCAACGAAGCAAAGCGTTTCCGTAATTATGTCGGAAACCGCGTACACCACATCCATGACAGTTCGAAGCCACAGTAATAGCACTATGTCGCCAACCCAGCTGACGTTGCCTCACGAGGAACAACTGCCAAACGAAGTTCGGAACATGAACTGTAGTTTAAAGGCCGGTACTTCTTGTGGAAGAACGATGTGATAATGGTGAACACGAACCCTGTTCCTGATCTGGATCCCGAAGATGAAGAAGTGAAGAAAGTCAAAGCGGCCGTCCTCATTTTGAACCAAGTCAAGCCCAATAGCACAGAAGCGAAATATTTTCCAGAATTTCTCGAGTTAGAACGCTTTAATCAGTTATCATCCCTCAGTCGCCTGAGAAGCATCATGCGTATTCGGAGAAAGACTGAAAAGGACCGTCCCAAGAAACAGAGCATTTCAAGACCTGGTTTTGGTCCCCCTACTGTTGAAGAAAAGCGCTCAGCAGAAGAAGTAGTCATCAAGTCAGTACAGTATTGGTGTTTTGGTAAGGAGATTCAGGTAGCAGCGAAGATCGCATGTTCCAGAACCGCCAAAGTGCCCACAACAGAAATAAAAAGCTGAAGCAGACTAGGTCGCTCTTTCTACTTGACCCATTTTTCGATGAGAAAGGAATGCTCAGAGTAGGTGGCCGACTCCAGAAAGCCGCCTTAGCTTTTGAAGTTACGCACCCGATTGTTTTGCCCGTAACTGAACTTCTGATCAGACAGTATCACAGTCAAGAACAACATCATCAAGGCTGTAGTATGACCACAACGCACTCAGGCAAGCCGGGTATTGGATTATAAACGGACGCTCCTCTGTTTCCCGTCTTTTCCGCGGACCTGCTCAAGTTCAAAATATGGCAAACCTTCCCGAAGAACGTATTACTCCCGCCGCACATTTCACATACACTGGTATTGATTATACACTTGGATACCTTAAACTCAATGGAGACGGATGCATTCATTAACGCGCTTAGGCGATTCATCAGCCGAAGAGGCAAATTACGTGAATTGAGATGTGACCAAGAGACGAAAATTCGTAAGAGGAAAAAATGAGCTCAACGCTACTTTGAGAGAAGTAAACACTGCTTCTGTTGACCTGCCTCGTAACTCAAGATTGCGACCTGGTCGAATCTAAAATAAACGTGCCTTCGGTATCCAATATGGGTGGAATATGGAAGCGACTGATTTGTACCGTGCGCTCAGTCCTCTCTGGTCTTCTGGAAGACCACGCCCAACAACTTGATGATGAATCACTTCGAACTCTGTTCTCTGAAGCAGAAAACATCGTGAATAGCCGTCCGCTTAACATCAGATCCAGAGGTACCTGAGCCAATCACACCAAATCACCTGCTTACTCTTAAAGCAAAAGTAGTTTTACCCCCTAATTTCTCGCAACCAGACCTTTACTCAAGAAGAAGATGGCGCAGGATTCAGTACCTGTCAGATCAATTCAATCAATCAATCAATTTGAGAGAAGTAAATGCTGATTCTATTAAGAACTTCCAATTTTGGCGCCGCTCGCAACAGGAGTATTGTTTGCTACAACAGAAACGTCAGAAATGGAATAACATTAACCCCAACAGCCAAGTTGGTGATATTGTCTTCATTCGTGCGGAATCCTGTCGTAGGAACCAGTGGCCTCTTGCCAAAGTAAGTCTATCCCAGTGAAAACGGTCCTCCTTCTCGTCACCCGGTCTGAAAAAAAAGTTGTTTGGAAGACCCATTCACAAGTTTATCCTGATTTACCGCCAAAGTGAAGATGAAAGCGTTTACTGATTTAGTCACCGATAAAGTAACCTTTACTGCTGGGGTACAACCCCGTCGGGGAGCCTGAACTAATTCTTCATATAGGAAAGAATAACATTGATGAAACTCTAAGAACGCTTTAAGTCTTGATATTTGTTTATTACAACTTCATATATCCCTTCAATGTACGAGGGGAGCCATGTAAAGCCTTCCCAATCGTTTAGATTGCGTGACGTATCCTATCATGCCTTTGTTTTGAGATACGGGACCTTTAGTGGGCTTCTCCTCGTGCAAAGGAGAACGTTTTGAAATGCTACCTTGTGTTTTTTTAGCCTCGCTGCCTGGATTAGTTTTAGCTTCACCTGAAGCCACTTCATCCGAAGCCACTTGCGAGTATGGTTCATCACAGTCTTTGAGAGTCCTGAACCCGGATTATTTGTCTTAAGTCGTCACAACATTGTAATAGCAGAATAAACGCATTGGATTGTAAGACGTATGACTCGTACTGCTGCGTACCCCCTATGGCAAAATCTTTTCTGTTGTAGATAGTGCGGAGTAACCAAGCAGGATATAGGTAACGTTTTAAACGACTTAGTAGTAGATTGATACTGAAACAATTACATTATTCGCTTGTGATTTCTATGCGTGACAGTTGAAGAGGGCGCACAGGATCGAAATCTTGAGCTCAAAATCAAATTGTTATATAGAAACGCAAGTGGAAGTTTGGGAGAGCGAGGAATGTTGTGGGAACACAAGTCGCAGGGCGACGCGCACATTTTTTGCGTTCGTCCAACTCTACAGAAACACGAAAAAACACTTTTCATTTTCTTCAGAAAACACCGCAATATCAGTTAAAATGTACTTCGGTTATCAAAATTATCTTTTTAAAAGGCTTTATACATTTGTGTTCTCTTATAATTAGTCTTTTCCTCAATTTTTGAAAAAAAGTTTCTTTTTCAGCCCCCTGCAATTTCGATATTACACTTCAGTATGTTGTGACATCTGTGCAACGAGCGCCATTCATCAGAATCTCGAATTGATGTTTATTTCTGGACACCTTTGGACTGCACTGTTTGGATAAGTTCAACTGAGCTACATTTAATAACGACCAAGGCCTTGACCAGGACGAAACGGGCCCAGAAAAATCCCCAATAACGCAGACGTTCGTGGAATATGACCTCGGGAAAGCGAATACACAGCATTTTGCTACTCTTACTAATAGCTTGTCCTGACAATCCTTATATTCTCAAATTAGCCTTCCAATTGTTTACCACTGACTCCTCAAATTAACACCGTCTGAACTGATTACCGTAAAAAAGTCACCCCAAAGAGTATTGACTTAAAATGGGAACCAGTGTAGTGATCTAGAAAACATATTAGACAACAAGACGTGTTTCTATAACTCGATAGAAACACGGTGCATGTTTTCTATTTCTTAAATATTGACCTCGCCTTCGGTGAATAATTAGTCGGGCGATCCCACTATGCTCAGTCACGTGCAATAGACAATACCGCAGACACGTAATTAAGGCTCAACATACCTTCTACAATGGTCTCCACGATGTCGAATTCGATCCCAAAAGGTAAAGATATTTCGAATATGTTGACAAATGGTGCCATCTTTTCTACGTTCATACATTCAGACCCACACACTGTTCGTGGAAGATCCACTCTAAAAGATGGCGTAGCCACTGAGCGTATATTCTGATACGGGTGGGCGTTTGTACATTGTGGTTTTATTTCCCTATTTCCCTTCACTAAATTGCTCAGTTAATGCTCACACATAGGGGTTTTTAAATTTTCATAATTTTAATGTTTCAACACAATTAATAGTTTAGAGTGCTTAATAAAAACGTTTATTTAGTAGAACAAGTTAACAACAACGTATGAAAAGTTTTAATACACCAGAAGATAATTCTCAAAATGATCTGTTGTTCTGTTAATCCTTTGTCCCCTTTCAATGATACTCAAGTGAAGAGGTTAAGTTAAGTCTTCATTTTCTCGTAAAAAATAGTTTTATTTCTATATTCCGTGGGAATAATATTGATTTTCCTGGAAAATGCCGCTAAAATGCTCGAATGATGCTCAATGCTTTTGCGTCACTAAAATTCTCGAAAAATGCTAGCATAATGTACAAAAACCTAGATACGGTCGTTCCGCCAATGGAATCGAATGATTTAGCGACGGTCTTGCTAGAACAAAACAAGAAATCGAATGGTTTATCAGTGAAGAGAAAATGTGGGCACAGATTTACTACAGACGACAGAAGAACATTGGTGAAAGTTTAAGGTGCTATATTTACATTTACATAGTGATTGTCATGTTTATTTGAGCTCTATCATTTACATTTTTGCTTGTAACAAACATATCTAGAGTGCGTTACATTTCTATTTCTGCTTTCGTCTGTGTATTATATTCGCATGAAATGATTTGAGTGGTATTAAATAACATGTTGTCACGTGATGAATGTGTTTTTAGTAATATAATCATATTTTGTTAAAAATTACCTTTTCTTCAAAGGTTTTAGTTTTATCAGATATAAGACACTTCAGGAACGTGACGTTCTACAACGTGTTAGCTCGACAAAGTTCTTCGTTTTGTAATAGATCGTTTTCACTGTCACGCAATAAAAAAATAAATCGAAAACTATCCAATGGAAAAAGCTAAGGAATTGGGATGTTACAGAAGATAAAAAAATGAGACACTTCTCCAAGTTTTAGGCCTGTTCGTCTGCCCGAACTTTATATTCGTCGAAATGTTTCGCAGAAATTTACGGAGCCCAGTATGAAAACGCCATATTGGTGTACCTCCGCGGTACACCAATATGCAATATGGCGGCCGGAAAATAGTGTAAACATCTGGAACTTTTTTTTTAAATTGAAAAAATTTTAATTGACACTGCATTACATTACATGTTACATTTACCGTACATTTCGTACACTACAATACTTACTATACTGACAACACAGTACCTTAAAGTGCCTATGAAATGACAATTTAGCCCCCTTTTTTATTCCAAAAAATTGAAATCTATGTTGCCCTAATTCATAATTTTCGAATTTAAGGTTTGTTCCGGCGCGCGAAATATTTTTCTATCCCTCCGAAGTTGGCAAAAAATGCAATTGTCGTTTTCCAAGGCCTGGGACTAGTGACGTCATAAGGTGTGTAAAGTTCGATCGCTTCACTTCGAGTCAGAGTATTTACTACAAAGTTAGCCCTCGCTGAGCCGTCTTTTCGGCGGTTTTATTCAGTGGAAAAAGTCTTCAGATGATGAATTATCCAGTTAACGGTAGAAGGGGAAGGCTCTTTTTATTCGATCGTTCAGCGCTATCGAGTCGGGTCGTGGAAGAAGCTGGAGACGAGACGGAGGAAGACGAGGAGACAAAGATGGTATACGCTTTGCGACCTTAGAATCTCGATTCGAAAACAGTCTTAAATTGGTAAACTATATATCTGCCATGCCCTCAATGTAAGAAAATGGTGAAAGCGTTAACCTGATTGTTAACCTGATTTAACCACTTGGGTCATGATTATGTTACTAATCTCCCACACATCATCTGCAAACATCAAGTTTCAACCAAACACATGTTTTAGCTGCTTGAAACAGTATTTCCTTTTTCTGCTTGAAGGGGAGAATATACATAATTACTTTATTAAATCCATTGCCAGTTCCCATTATTTTATTAAATCCATTACCAGTTCTCGTTGCGTGCAAGATACTCTGGGAGATACTCTCGTTTACACGCTCTTTTATGATAGAAACTCGCCCGCTCGTTGGGTGGCTCGAAAACTCAGACCAAAAAGTAAAACAAGTCCGTGTTATACACCGCAGATTCCTTCAAGTCGTCTTGTTTACTGCTAGTCGATACAATGTCCCATATGTGAATGTGTCTGGTTCTGCAACGTGACTCCCGATTTGTAGCGCAAAACTGTCACGCAACAGACATCGCGCTAACCAAACGGCTTGGCTCGAATGGCTTTTAAATCATCTTCAGTGATAAATTTGGTTTATAGTTGTAAGGCAAACCAGACTCGATTTGAATACAGTGTTCTATTTTCCTGATCCTATCAACGTGGGCTGTTTTTTTTTCGCTTTCTCTCTCCCTCCCTCCGTGGATCCTACCTATATCAACATTATCTCGACGAACAGTAATAAACAAGACGTCTTGAAGCAACCCGAGGCAAACACGGATTTGTTATATTTTTCGGCTCTGAGTTATTATAAAAGCTCCGTTGAAACAAATTTCCTTATATCTGCTATTGCATTCTCGCATTAGGATTATCGTGCTAACACGTCCTAATAACATTTTATTTTACAAGTCTGCAAGAAATCAGTTGTTCCTGTTGGTGTGAAGGCTCGAGAGTACCACCACTAAATCTTTATTGAGACATCTCCATTGCAGAGGATCTCTACTGTTTAAAAGCCGTCCATGGAAACTTAGCTTTGTTCGAAATAGAGGGAACATAACACGGACGCATTCGTCGCTTTGCAGTTGGGCCCGTGTATCCGAACAAATTGCTAACAATGTGCTTTTCTGACTTCGTCTTTCGAAAATATAAGCAAGACAGTGCCTTCTGTGTAAGTAGTGTTTTGCAGCTCGCTAAAACAGGCGCTCTGGTAACGAAAAACTTCCCACTCTTTCGTTTATTCCTCTCAGATGCTTTGATGGCTTGACGACAACCTCGTTCCCAGGTTCCTCTTTCTACCTCGAGAAAGAGAGAGGACCCTGGGAACGAGGTTGGCGAGGACGCGAGGGTGACGAGGCGGCAGCTTTATAAAACCCTGTGCGCGAGTTGATTTTGGTACGTGAGAAGATTTCTCGAATGGAAAAGTCAGCATAACGTAAGATAAGGTAATGTAAGAGTGACATCATCGGTGACTGTTTTCGAGTTAGCCAATGGGATCGCCGGATTTTTTTTAATCTAAACCAATCAAATCAAGAGCACTATCAGGAGTATCATGATCGGTGACAAGATGACCACATGGTCGATCATTTTCTGGCGTATTTTGGCATACTCTTGTTGGCTTGTGAAGGTGTGAGGCAGGAAACGTTGAGTGGAATTATTGATATTATACATTCGTGAGCGTTGTCTTCTTGCGCGTACTTTAGTTTAGTGTTTTTGGGAGCCAGAGTGTCACAAATCTAGCAGCTAGCAGGCTGGAAACATCGCCCAGCCAGGCATCGAGATCAGCTCGAAAACGGCTAGCGGTAGTGTCACAGTGTCGGCTAGCTTGCCAAAATAGTCAATTGTCTTGACAAAATCGGCCAGCGTGCCATAACTAAGGAAAAATACTTAAATATATTCTACTTCTCATTCGCACCTGCCGAGAAAATAATACACGTGAACAACACAAAGGTAATAGCCAAAAACTGCGGGTTGATTCTCATTTTCTGAGACAATGATTAGGAAGGTTGGCAGCGATTCGAAGAATTTGGTATCCTAGCATTAGAAATTAAAAGAAACCTGAAGTGTTACATGCTTACATTTCTCTCGGCAACATCTATAGTTTGTATCGCGGAAGGTTCCGTTGTTGGTTGTTGAACAGCACTTCTGTTAACAAAACCTTTAGATTTTCCTGTGAAAAAGGGCAAATCTGGAGGTGTGTCCTCACTCTTGTGGGTGCCATTTACCTAGCAATTATCAAACACATTTTAGCTTTTTATGGTGGCTTTGAGTTCATTCATGCATGCGAAGAGCCGTTAAAACCCGACAAACGCCTGTTTTCATTTATTGATTTCAAGGATGTAGTTAGTGAGCTAGCCGGAGCTAGCCTTACATGCCGAAAGTAAAAGGTTATAATAATTACGAATGCACCGCTGCAAGGTTTCACTTATTTTTTCAGGTAAATTTTGTATAGTAATGTATACAGTCGGCAAGGAGGCGGAGATGATTGACGTCCACCAAAACTTAAGTTTTGCCTAGACCTTTTTTGCGCTGAAGGTCAAGTGTGATTGATAACCGCTGTAAATGGAAACATAAATAGCTCGGAAGCTGCAAAACTGTTTGAGGAAAATAGCTATTCATTTGACAGGGATCACTTCAGTAACTACTGTTTAAAAAATGCCGGAAAATTTTTTTCCTGTGCAGTTGATTGTTTCCTGGAGTTGTGTTATGGTGTTTTTTGTCGTCATCTTCATAGTACTCCACGGAATGAGTTTTTTGACATTATCTATGAGTCATGTAATCAAAGAGAAAACCTTGGCGCTATTGACATTGTGCAAGAACCTGTGTGGTTATGGCTCAGAGACCATTGAACATCATTTTCTGCAATGACTGCCAGTGCTGTTTTCAGTGACATATTCACATTGAGAACTGTTTGAGTGTTAAGTGAGGAGCTTAAGTCATTGTTTGTTGTTAAGCAATGCAATCAGTCACGCTGCACATCATGTGGCAACCAAATTATTGCCAACGAGCCAGCCGAGCGAAGACGCGAGGCTGGCGAAGCGGCAGCATTATAGAGCCGTGCGAAAGTACTGTCTAGGCGGTAAAAGCCTCGAGTGATCAAGAGACATGTTTGTAAGGTAACATTCCTGTTGTAAGGTAAGATTCCTGAGATTCTAATGACGTACTAGAAAAGAGGTCGATTGTCTTGCAACGGACCTAATCATAGCGTGCGCAGATTGAAACGTCAAGGCCGCATAGCTCTGAACGTTGATCCTCACCAACTTTTGGCATCATCGAGGCCCGGGCATCGAGCTGTGGCAGTTGAGACCAAGTTTGAGGACATTTGCCGGCGAATTTTGTTACCGAAGAAATGTAAATTTAAGACAGAGTCGCTATAATGTTGTTCAAATTGACGTCAGTTGTTGTATCTATGGGACGCAACAGCGATAAACCGGAAAGATAAATATCTCGATCCTTTCTGGCTGTTGCCACCTACGAACATTGCGTGACCATAAAAAATTTTAGGTGACAAGATTGAGATGAGTTGGAATCGTTTTTCTTTATTTGTTTCCCAGGGTCTGAGTTTTCATGACACTCAAACGCAGATCCTGAAAACTCAGAACCCTGAAAATAAAAAAATAAGAAAGGTTTAACTCGTCTCAATGTTATCACCGAATCGAAAATATTTTATGGTAACACAATGTTCATAGGCAAAGGCCAGAAAGGATCGAGATACTTATCTTCTCCGGTTTATCGCCTTCGCTTCTGGTGGATACAAAACTGACTTCAATCTGAACAACATTATGAGTGGCGGAACTAGGGGAGGGGCCCGGGGGGGCCGATAAACCGGAGAAGATAAATATCTCGCTTCTTTTTGGCTGTTGCCTATGAACATTACGTGGCCGCAAAACAAAACGTGTTAAAAATTAATCGAGACGGGCACGAGCAGGAAGACGAGTTTACAATGTAAATCTTTTTTCCGAAAAAATTCGAGGGGCCTGAAGTTTTCGTGATTTCCCTAATTTTCACCTGTTTTTGTAATTTTTATTTGTTTTTATTTCCAATTCTAAGTGAGTGTACTTTAGTTAAGTGCCATTGTCACCGGTTTATTTATCGAGCTAGCGAGCCTGGAACAATTGGCGTGCCAAATCTAGACAACGCAGCGGGTGTAAAACAATCAAAGAAACTGAGAAACCTTTCTAAACTGAATTCAATCAAAGCAAAACTAAAACAAACGACAACTGTAGAAAACTATTGGCCAGCGACCCACACCACACGAGAGTAAACTCAACATCGGCCAGTGAGCCAATTTTGTCAAAGCAATATTTACAATGTGGGATATAGATCGATTGAAGTACTGTGGTTCTATATTGACTCCGAGCTTTCGCCGATCTACGGCATCATCAGGCAGAACGATAAAATATTCGCGCTATGGTTTTAAACGTGGGAGGTGCCACTACATATTAGCATAGTATAAAGCTAGCCAGTAGGACGCATGAAAGCTAGTGACTTGATAAAATGGTCTAAAATACGTGTGAGAAACAGTTAATTAAAATAGCTCATTAAAATAGAAGATCGTTAAGTTCAGCGCATTCCTCACGGGAGTTCATTCCTTAAAGGCTTCAATCGATCTATATCCCACACCATTACGACATGCTACTAAAGGACACATTCAAACGTTTAGTTTAATATTTACAATATTTACATCAGGCTTTAAGACATTTGAAGTTGTTTTGATTACTTGACTACAAAAAAGTGACGTGCAGAAAACATGGCTCTGTATTTTTAAGCAAGTCCCAATGAGTATTTGTTTTAAATGGTTGCTCGTTGGTACTTAGCGAGAGCTACATCTAGTATATAATACAAGTATATTTGTACTCTACATAACCTGCCCAAATATAATTTCTGCTCAGTTTGCAAATCACGTTTCAGAAGCTGTTATTCCTCACAGTAGGGCTCTTTATTGTGATTGTTGCCAAAAACAGTTGCCAAAAACTGTTCCCAAAAAGCTCTTATTCCTCACAGTAGGGCTCTTTATTGTGATTGTTGCCAAAAACATAGTGGTGGCATTTCTGCATTGCAACAGTTTGTTACACTGCCCACATTTTTAAGTATTGAATTGTCAGCCAATAATTGAGCAACTTGCATTTTCTTTAACTATGGATGTCTTAGAAAATCATTATTTACTGTAAGCTGTTGTGCATTGTGCAAGCCAACATTTTACAATCGCTATAAGGAACACATTGGTTGTATTTTGATGATATTTGCAGATCACTCCAACAATATGCTACTTTTCAAGAGCTGTTGATTTCCCATGTTAATGGCTGGTATTTTGCTGTCTATGAAAAGTGTGCCATTCCATTCATTGATTATGCACATGCAGTTGAGAACCACTTTGAGCGCACACAAGAATACCTCACAGGACATTCAGTGCCAAAAGTAATGACTGATAATACTTTAACAGTGTCAGCAAACAAACACACTGGACAAGCAAAACAAATTGCTTACATGAAAGAATATTAAAAGAAAAGAAAACAGTAATGAAACGGCAGAAGAACAACTTGCCAAAAAACAAAAGCAAATGCATACATGAAAGAGTACAAAAAAAAGAAAGAAAAATAATGAATCTCAAAGTGAGAAACTTGCTAGACGAGGAAAGCAAAATATCTACATGAGGAAATACAAAAGGAGAAAGAAAGACATTACCAAAAAACTAGCAATGGACGAAAACCAAAATACAAACGTTAAAGAATACCATGCAAAAAGTGTTCATGGTGATTTTAAAATGCAAGCAAAACTTGCTACAGAGGAGAAGCAAAATACAGACAGGGAAGAGCATGCAAAAAGCACTAACAGGGATTTTAAAATGCAAGCAGATCAAAATATATTTAACTGTATTGTGGAGAAGGAACTTGCCAAAAAACAGAAGCAAAATGCATACATGAAAAAGTGCAAAAGGAAAAAGAAGAATAATGAATCTGAAACTGAGAAACTTGCTAGATGAGGAAAGCAAAATATATACATGAGGGAATACAACAGAAAAAAGAAAAACATATTGAATCTCAAAGTATGTACAGGAGGGAGTTGATGTTTATGACTGTTCGGAAGCTAACCAAGCAACAAATATCAAAAATCTTCTAGAATATTCCAATGGTTATTCAAAAAGTCAGGGTACTAACGAATTATTTTGTATTGACAAGAATAGAAATGCTGAAGAAAGAATAGCTCAGGTAGCAAATTACAATTCAGGTTTTGCTGCTAGAAAATTGCTACTGAATGCTGGTGCTACAGTGAATGCAGAAATACCACTCAATCGGTATGGCTTTTTTGAGGGCCTTCATGGACAACTTCTTCCGAATTCTCGAATTGAGTTAAAAATAGATCTTGAGAGTGACGCCAACCTTGTCTGGCAGGCAGCAGACGATTGCCGTGTGGTCCTTTCTAAATTTCAGCTGATAGTCCCTCGTATTGTTTTCAATGCAGATGGAAAGTCATTATACATAAGCAAATACCTTGATACAAGAAAGTGGACCTATCTTCGTGAATTGGTTGAGAGAGGTAATTCAACACAACAGCAGACGGCCAACTTCCGTATTTCAACAGCAATTAACAAACCTAGACATGTTTTTGTTTTCATAATCAATAATGCAAATGATGAATCACAAACAGCTAATAAATTATTGTATAACACTTTCAGCGTCGCTAATAATAGAGCATTAAACAGTTGCTATCTCGAAGTACGAAATGGGAAAGAATATCCAGAGGTTCATTACAGACCAAGTGAAACACCATCACGTGTATTCCGAGATGTTCTGAAGTATGTTCATGCTAACAGTGAGTATTCTAGTGATACTCTCCTTTATAGGGCGAACTTCAATTCCATTTTTCCATTTATTTACTTTGATCTAACAAAGCAACCAACGGATATCAAAGATGGTATGACCAAACTGACTTTCAAATATACACTAAGTGCTGCTACTAATGCAGAATACTCGGTTTATGCATTGGTCCTTCATGAACAGGATGTTGAAATGAGAAAGACTGATGGGAAATTAGTCCTAAGGTCTATGTAAAAGAATTGGTCATAGTATAAAAAGTATCAACAGTAATGATAATAATATACCCCTTATTTCATATATGTTTTATAATCAGAAAATTATATAATATATAATATTATATACAAAAATGACTCAACTTTTCGAAATAAAGGTGAGACTATCAGAAAATCAGAAGAAGAATATCAGTGATGCTTACCATAAAAGAGAAACGATTGTAATCAGGCTTACGGATGACTCTCTTCGTGGGAATGACACTCTATATGTCCCAGCGATGGTAAAGAAGAGATTGGAGAAGAATCGGAAATTGAATAAATGTATGGATATTAAGCTTGCTAAAACCAATATCAGAAAACGAGTCGGTGGCAGTTTATTGACTTCTATTCTATCCCTCCGACGTGCATTCGGAACAACCATTGCAAAAACCATGGGATTAGCAGCTTTAGCAGGGGCTGCAAGAACAGGTGCAAGCCAAATTGCCAAGAAAATAGCTGGAAAAGGAGTACAGACAGGAGGTTTCCTTATACCACAGAATAAGATTGACAAACTAATCGCAAACAAACATCTTCTAACCGCAAAACAAAAGAAAGATATATTGGATGCCCTTCAATCAGGTTCAGGTGTCCGTATAAAACCAACAAAAAACAATCAGGTGGTTTCCTTGGCACTTTACTCGCCAGTATTGGGATTCCTATGGTGTTGAAAGCTTTGACTGGAAGAGGTTTGCATGTTGAAAAATCAAGACCAAGAAGATCGATACCTGTATATGTTCCCAAAATGGATATGAGAAAGGATGGTGGAAATCATGGAATTATGATGCCATATCAACCACCACCATTCTTTGGTAGTTGGAATAAAAATCAGATTGGCCTTGGTAAAAAAAAAGAAAGCTCCAAAAAAGAAAGGAAAAGGTTTACTGTTAGGACCAAACAGCCCATTCAATCAAATTCCACTCATAGGAGCTATTTTGTAAATAAACCATTATCAAATCATGATTTGGTGGACTGGGTAAAACAACTTAGTATAAAATACTTCAGAGGTGTTTTCAGCAAGGATGCATTACCATCACAAATAAAACCTGGCACCCATTGGGTAGCTTTTAGAAACATTGACAGATTTTGTGAATACTTTGACTCTTTTGGATTAATGATGCCAACAGAGGTCAATAAATATATGGCTATGAGTGGAAAACAATTAGTATATTCAGGAGATGAGATACAAGAACGGGATTCAGTATTATGCGGTTATTGGTGTCTATACTATCTACTGGAAAGACAGAAGGGAAGATCCATTCTCAGATACAAGTGTCAATCATAGATTTATCATCAATTACTTCAGAAATATCTAAATTATATATATAATGGTAAAATCATATTGTGTTAAACAGAAGAAGCAAACTGAATGTGTTCCAGGGAGCGAACGATACGTCAAAGCCAAGAATGGTCGAACCATGATGAATGCACTTGTGCTGAATGTGGGATAACAAAGACCAAATTCATCAAGAACAAGGGAAACTGATTGAGCCCTCACAAGCTGGGGGCTTACTTGGAGAGGCGTTGCTTAAAAGTGCCACAAAAGGTTTATTCAATCTTGGTAGAGCTGGAGCTGCAAAAGCTGTTAAATCAGATATCGTCAAACAAAAAATAAAAGAGACGGCCAACCAATATCTTGATAAAGCATTAGACAGTTTCACATCAGATGTATCCAAAAAACTTGATCCCACCAGTGGTAGTGGTATTGATATCCATAATGCCATTCTCAAGGTAGCGCCCAAGAAGGATTTTGTGATGTCTGGTCATAGATATACAGGGCCAGGAAACCCATTGGAACAACAGCTGAGGTATGATCCCAAAACTGGTCAGATACTTGAGATATATCAACAACCAACAGGCCGAACAGATGCTGTTAGTATGCAGCATGATGTTGATTACTCAGTCTGTGGAAATAAACAAAAGATTGATCAAGTAAAATGTAAGAATGAGGCT
This sequence comes from Catalaphyllia jardinei, assembly GCA_022496165.2. NCBI lineage: Eukaryota > Metazoa > Cnidaria > Anthozoa > Scleractinia > Caryophylliidae > Catalaphyllia > Catalaphyllia jardinei. The sequence continues at coordinate 49,709 of JAEMPF020026203.1, read as the reverse complement.
GATCGTAAAATGGTTAAGGCTCTTGATGCTATTCCATGGAAAGACAGACAATGGGGACATACAATAGCTCGCAACGCCATAGCAGCTAAGTCAAAGTTGGGTATGGGTGTTAAGCCAAAAAACGTAAAAAGCCGTCGAGGGAGGAAAACTGGCAAGAAAAATTAGCAGATGAGTTACATGCACCCATAAAACGCAACTTCACTCGGCGGCGCGTAATCAAAAATCATATCGATGAAAAATGGGCAAGTGATCTGGTTGAAATGCAACAGTTTAGTAAATGGAACAAGGGTTACCGATATCTTCTAATGGTTATTGATGTATTCAGCAAATATGGTTGGATCGTTCCATTAAAAGATAAGAAAGGCGACTCTGTCACTCAAGCATTCAAAACAATATTCAAGGAAGGCAGAAAACCACAATTCTTGGCTTGCACGTGACGTCACTGTATTTTCCATATTTGGGTATCCGCCATGTTGGGGTTCCACCGTGGGTATTTACATCTGTTTATTATGCATTTATGCCATCGCTGTGTACTATACGATGAATTCTTTGGAAAATGAACGCGTCCCCTCGCTTGACGAGCTTTGTAGTAAGATCCCAATATTGTCGGAGTATTGTGCTAAACTTGAAGACAGCGTAAAACGAAGATACGTAGAAAAAATCGCCGAAATTGGAGTCGATCCGGTCACCATTCCCGATCAACAGTTTGACACGGAGTGCCTTCCACCTATCGAAGCTATGGATTTGTTTAGCTACTTGGTGTTGGATACAAGTTTCTACACGAAAGAGCAGTTCAAAGCATACAAGAGTTTGGAAGCCTATAACTTTGTGGTTTCAGGATTTTTATCAGGCATTCAAGGCTGTGTTGTCGCTGGAAAGCACGTTGTTACAGGAAAAGTGAGACATTCACAAAGAATGAATGACCCTTTGATCTCTGTGTGGGTTGTCGCCGAAAAAGACGGAACAGTCAAATCAGCCCACTGCTTAGGGTGCAAAGCAGGGCTCTCGGAAACGTGCTCGCATGTTGCAAGTGTGTTGTTTTATATCGAGGCGTGGACGAGAATTCGCGGTAAGTTGGCCTGTACCCAAGTTAAATGTACGTGGTTGTTGCCATCATTTGTAAAAGATGTCCCATATGCAAAAATGCGCGACATAGATTTGACCTCCGCCAGAAAACTTAAAGCGGATTTGGATGAAAAAATCGATAGCTTAGGAGAGGCTCAGGCAACATCCTTCACCGGCAGCAGAAGAGAACTAACAGTGCAAGTTCCCACGGAGACTGAAATGAACATCTTTTATGAAAGTCTAGACAAATCAAAAATTAAACCAGTGGCTTTAAGTGTTATCAAGCCCTACTCTGACCAGTTTGTGTCAGAAAGCAGCAGTATCCAAACAATCCCAGACCTTTTTGACAATGACAATTTAAACCTCACATACACTGATTTACTAAAGAAGTGCTTTAATGTGGAAATTTGCTTGTCAAGTAAAGACATTGCACAAATTGAGAGAGATACACAGAGCCAGGCAAATGGGAGTGCATTTTTTCGACATAGAGCGGGTCGTATTGGTGCGTCAATGAGTGGAGCAGTCTGCCGGACAAACCCAGCACAGCCATCACAATCACTGATCAAAACAATCTGCTATCCAAATTTATTTAAAGTAAACACAAAAGCAGTGATTCATGGGTGCAAACATGAAGCTGATGCAATTAAAGCCTATGAAGAAGAAATGAAAAACAGTCATGATGACTTTAAACTCTCGCATTGTGGCTTAGTTATCAACCAAGAGTATCCTTGGATTCATGCCACTCCAGACTTCTTAGTATCTTGCTCATGCTGTGGACTGGGGTGTGGAGAGGTCAAATGTCCTATTTGTATTGACCGATGTGACTTTTACAGTTATGTTTTGAAGAAGAATGCTTGCCTGGAAAAGGTAGCTGGTAATTTCCAGCTGAAACGAAACCACAATTACTTTTTTCAAGTTCAACAACAGCTTTTGACATTACCTGACCGGAAGTACAATGATTTTGTTTTTTGTGCTTTTGACAGTTCTCACCGTGCAACAATTATCAAAGAGAGAATTTACCCTGACCATGGTCACTGGAAGGAGGTTTTGCTAAAACTTGCCACTTTCTGGAGAACATGTATTTTGCCTGAAATTTTAGGCAGATGGTACACAAGAAAGTGTGACATTTCTGATGTGATACCACAAGCAGGTGTTGGAATTTGTTTCTGCAGAATGCCATCATGTGGAAATACTGTGAAATGTGGAAACCCCCAGTGCCCAGTTGTTGAATTTCATCCCTCGTGTTTAGCAATCTCAACCCCGCTACCAAGGGTGTGGTACTGCCCACACTGCTGCAGGCTACCACAGTTTAAGCGGTCGAAAAAAGGAAAGGAGAAATCTCCAGAACTAATGGCTAAGGCTTTATCTCTCAACAGTATTTGTATTTGCCAAGCAGTGCCACAGCAATCTGACAAATTACTTGAGTGCCACAGCGATGATTGCCAGAGTGGAAAATTTTTTCACCTGACCTGCCAATTGCCTAACAACAGCAAGACAACTTGGAAATACACCGATTGCAAAACAAAACATGCAAAGCCATTTCATCCCAGCACCGCAGTTCCAGGGACATGTCGGGAAACCCCAGTTGCACCTACCACTTGTTTTTCTCAATCTCATGATTATAAACCTGCGTCCTATGAACTTGACAATGCACAAGAATCTGATCATGACAGTGAAGAGGAGAGTGCTGATGACATCGAGGTTACTATGGTTACAACTAGTGAATCTGAACGATATCGTCCACTAAGAAATCTTGATGAACAAGATTATCAGCTTATTATGTCCCCCCATGGTTGGCTTGATGGTGTAATTATCCACAATGCACAGGTACTTTTGCAGAAAATTAACCCTTTGATTGAAGGTTTTCAGCGGCCTACATTAGGTCCAGTGCGAAATTTTAATGTAGTTTCTGGTGAATTTGTGCAGTTATTGCATACAGGACACAATCATTGGGTTTGTGTCAGCTCAGTAAGATGCATTCCCGGAACAGTCAGACTTTTTGACAGTCTTTATCATGACATCATCTCACAAGAAGTTGAAGATCAGGTGAAAGACTTAGTATTAGCAGAGAGCTTCCAGAAACTCGAGTATGCACCCTGCCAACAGCAAAGAAATGGAAGTGACTGTGGGGTTTTTGCTATTGCTTTTGCGACAAGTCTTGTATTTGGATCCAATCCATAAAACCTGAATTTTGACATTACAAAAATGCGCCCACATTTAGTGGCCTGTCTTCAAGCTGGTGTGATGTCTCAGTTTCCATCGTCTTAAATTTTAGTGCCTTACAAGAACCCTTGCAATAATTGCAGCATTAAATTTTTTTAAGCTACATGGACAGCTATCTCAGATTGTAAACTAAACAGTTTTTGAGACACACCAAAAACCTTCAGGTGTAATTGATATTTATTTACAAAATCAACTGTTTCAACCAATTGGCCACCAGTAAGGTTTGACAAATTAAAATACTTCCCTTTCATTGCTTTACAAATCGTAATCCCCTTAACCCTTCACTCCCAATATCTGAAATTCAATTCTCCTAACTGATGACCATATAAATTTTTGTTCTCTGTTCCTGAGAATTTGGTGTAACATAAAGACACATCCCCATAGTTGATAATTTTCCAAATTCTCATCACCTGTCTCCTTGACAGAGTAGTAAAATCGTTAGGATAATTTATTTGCTAGTCATTCCTGGGAGTGAAAGGTTTAAAGGGGCTACGTCATGGTATTTTGAGTTATTTTGAGCATCGACAAAATGACCTTTAAATTGAAGGAAACCGGAAATAATACTGTAGAAAACCATTAGGGAACAAGGATGGTTAAGGATGGAGAAGATTGACACGGATTACCAAAAACGAAATTGAAAAATTTAGGCTAAATGTTTCAAACCGTCTAACCGTGACGCAGCTCCTTTAAGTAATAATTTTTCTAATGTAGGCATACGATAAAGAACTTCAACCTAATGGCTTAAAAAATTGCTTATATTTTTTTCTACCTTAGCAGTATAGGCAAAAGTTGCGGAGGTACCAAATAAATAATTTTGGATGATTGTATTTCTATCTCATGGCCTTGTTTTCTAAATAAGAAAATAATGATAATTTATTGCAAAGAGAAAATTGACACTGATCGCTAATGGACCTTAGCAGCCATTAAGGGATATAAATCTAGTGGTAAACATTTAACTACCTTTCCTTTTTGTACAGTTATTAATAATCAATGATGTGGATATCTTTACAAATAAACAAACTGTTTAACTGGTCATCTCTCATTTTTTTCCCTTTTCGAAATATAATTAGTTAAAACTGGCTGTTTTTGGTTGTACAAGTTGTATTTTCAAATAAATGAACTGGGAATTACATGACAGGATGAACTTCTCATTGTTATAATGAATAAATTTCAACTTCTTGGGTTTAACATATAAAATAGCTTTACAACGACTCCCGGTCAATTTGTATTTTCAAAAAATCAACTGGGAATTACATGACAGGAGAAACCTCTCATTGTTATAATCAATAAATTTCTTTCAATTTCTTGGGTTTAACAAATAAAATAGCTTTACAAAAGCACATTGTTACCTTTGGGATGGGGGAGGGGCACTCAACATATCTTTAGCTGGGGAGGTACGGCTCAGTCACTCATCTCCCAATTTTTCATAACCAGTTTGAGTCATAATACCCTGTCTCAGACAAGAATGTAACTATTTATAAAATCTGTTTACAGCAAAGAATATGGACATCCAATCTGTCCTCTACAAGTCGGAGTTGCTTGTGGGCCAACTGTATGGTGGTGTTTCAAAACTAATTTTCATTCTTTAATCTCCTCATTGAACCTCTTAGAATCCCATTTAATTTCAGGCGAAAAAAAACCATATTCAAATTGGCCACACAACCCCATAAGGGACTTCCCCCAGGTGGTGGTACACACATTTACAACATTTTAAAATTAAACCAAAAAAATTCGAAACAGCATGGTTTACATAAGTACAATGGAATCCCAGTTTTGTAAATCCTCTTTGTTTGGACCCGGAGTCATTTCCTCTCTTCATTTCTCTCTTTAACCATTTATTTGAACTCTCTGATTTCTCAAACCAATTTACACTAGCCTTAGAGGTTAAAAAAAATTGGGATTCCATTGTATTTTGCACAGATTAATCTAATCAAATGGGACAATGGGGCCACATAGATTGACAAGTCCAGAGCAAACTCTGAGTATGCGGTCAATCATAGGTACCTGGATCTCAGGATTTCCAGCTGGATTACAGGTTAAAAAATCTACCGACAAGGTATTCTCAAGAATAGTGTATTTCCTGCGTAAAAGTCCTATGACTCGTTCAACATGGATCCTAACATGTGCGATTCCCCTTGTTCTTTTAACGTCAACAGGGTCCAGTTGTTCTTTTCCTTTAGTGAATGCTGGAATTACGAGTTTTGCTTGTTTAAGGGCAACACCATCGTGAACAGTGAATCTCCTGTCTGCCATAACTAGATCCCCAGGAAGCAAGTTGTTGAGCAGCCCACAATTTTCTGTGAGATACTTGTCTGAGGTGCGTCCCCCCCAGGCTTCTGAGACAAAGGAGATGCAGCCTTGAGGGGTTATGCCGATGAGGACCTTGACTGTGTTGTGGTGTTTGTACGAGCTGAACGTTTGTGCTCTAGCCAGGAGGTTTGTCGGTTTTTACACAAAAAAACTTCAAAACAGTCAATAATGACGGTTGTCTTATTTCCAAACGAAAACACTGGGGCATGGTCTTCCAAAGTTCTTCCCTCTCTGGCCGCCTGATCAGTGGGGACAAGCGCACATCCATGATGACCAGCCAGTGTGCAAATGTCCTTGAGACTGTGGACATAGAGACTCCAAATCGGTAGGCCAAGTCTTGGTGTGGAACATTGAGTCTCAATTTCATCAGTACCATAACCATCTCTTGAAATAAAGAAAGCGATTGTGTTCTTCGTTTGACATGGGGTGCAACATGATTAAAAGTGGCTTCCAGTACTTCATATGTTGGCAAACCAGTGTAGAAAGGCACTTTCCCGTTATCCTCTTTGAAATAATTTTTGTCAAAAGGCTTCCTAGTCACTGACTCAGCAAACAAGTAATCAAACTCTTCTGTTTGAGTGGAGGCATCACTTCGTGGACAGTCCTTGATGGAAAGAGATTTCACGAAGCGATATAAATAATCGAAAGCTTTCTTTTTAGTAGAGCATGTGCTGTGTGTTGCTTGCTCGTTGGGATCTGATTCTTGCTGGTCTGTAGGTTGCAAGTCTAAGTTCTCCACTTGGACTTGTTCTGAACTGGTACCTGCACTTTCGATCTCAGCAGCAAAATCAGCAAGGGGAACTCCAGGCTCATTTAATTTCTGCTGCTTCAGTAAACGTTCTTGTTCCTGTTGTTCCGCTTGACGTTTTCGCCTTTACTTTGACCTCTCCGCTCGAGCCTCTCGCGATTGGGCTTGATGTTGTTCACTTTGCGTCGCCGTTTTGTCATGGCCTATGTAACGATCCCACAAAGGAGCTGCAGTTCCAGAATGGAAATGTTGGTCGCAAACTTTATCGCTGTTCAAGATTTTATCCGTAAGATCAGCACGGCTTATTGCAGAGATCCACAATCGCCGTCACTCGATACTTAATTCCTCAACTTCTGGGCCTTGATTTGTAATAATAGCGGGCACTCGATACAAGCGGACTCCCTTACCTCGACCAGTCTTTCTAGAACAGCCAACGATCAGGCACATAGGCATTTTGAGGCGGCGGAATTAGAGAAAGTTGGTGACTACGGGGTCAACACATTGGCCGCCATATTGGTTTTGGAACCCCAACATGGCGGATGAAAATGGCAAGTTGTACCGGAAGTCACGTGAGTGCAAGCCAAGAATATCTATGGGTTGACAAGGAAAAAGAGTTCTATAACAAACATGTGAAAGACCTATTAGAGAAAAATGGGATACATATGTACTCAACTGAGAATGAAGAGAAGTCATCAGTAGTTGAAAGATGGAATAGGACAATTAAATCCAAAATGTGGAAACAGTTCACAGTTCAAGGTAATACAATGTATCTAGACATGTTACCTAAACTAGTAAAACAATACAACAACACAAAACATTCAAGCATAAAAATGACACCAGTTGAGGCTTCAAGGAGTATAAACGGAATGTGTTCGACAAGGGTTATACACCAAACTGGACAGAAGAAGTGTTCACAGTTGATAAGATCCAATACACTAATCCGATAACATACAAACTAAAAGATCTCAAAGGCGAAGATATTCAAGGGAGTTTCTATGAACCTGAATTATTAAAAGCCAAACAGGATGTATTCCGCATTGATAAAGTCATTCGCAGAGATTATAAGAAGAAACAAGCTTTAGTGAAGTGGAAGGGATACAGTGATGATTTTAATAGCTGGATTCCTATGAAGGATTTAAACATACTATAAACAGATATAAGTATATATTGTGTAAAGTATATACTGTATAAATCAATACAGTATATACTGTTTATCCGCTATCTATCGGTAGCCAAAAATATTATTACTTATGGGTACTAATCAGAATTATGTAAGACATTTTTTGATGTGCTTATACTTGGAGTTATTCTTGATGACTTTACTGCATTCAGGGCATTTGTATTCTTTATTCCACCATTCCAATCGGCGTTTCCTTTTTTCTTCATCCGATGCCTTTCTTGGTCTGAGATTCGCAGATTTAATGTAGTTGTCGGGCAAGTCCTCTTCTTTTACATATTGGAATGTATAAGAACAACCATCCTTCTTTGATTTTCCTGATTTATGTCCATACCAACCTTCACAAATCATTTTGACACTACCGTGATTTATACCGAGATGCTGTTGAACTGCATAAGTGCTATTGAAATATGTCACTTTGTCGGTGTTCTTATTGGTCGCTTTAACACATTTCCTATTTTTACGATTTTTTGGAACATATGAAAAATCTCGATCCTTTGCTGATTTCTTGCAATTTTCTTGTTGTGTCAGGATCTGACGATTGCATAGGTGATTGTCCTCCTTGTTTTCATTCACATGGTCATCAACCATCCCCTTAGGTATCATGCCCCTATAGCATTCATATATGAATCTATGGACGTAATATGTTTTAAATCCTGATTGACTGTGCTCTCTCACATGACATTTAAAATAACCAGTATGATTCTTATTCCCTCTATGGGGGATTTGTTTGATAATGTTAATAATATAACCATCCTCAGAAGCACCATATAACTTATAGGTTGGATGAACCTTATAAACACATTTGTTGATTGTAATTGTTGTCATTATAATATAAATTATTACCAAATCTTTATATCGTTAAAAAAATGTGATAAAATATATAAAGGTTTGGCACTATATAAAATTATTATGGAAAAAATTATCTCAGCCTATAGTATGAACAAGCGCGATCTCACCAAATCCAAACTCATCAAATTGTTGTTAAAGCAAAATCTGGAAATACCAAAGTTAAGAAATATGAAACAGTCAACCAAAAAAGACACAATTATTCTTCCACCACCAGAGTTCAGGAATGATCACAAACCAATTCCAGCTCCCAGGAAAAATGTAAAGCAGATGGTGCAGGATTATGAAGACAACATCATTCCTCCACCATTGGAATTTAGGGATGATCACAAACCATTCCCATTACCGAGGACTAAAAAACCAGTCCCATCACCAAGGACCAAGATAGAGCAAGTTGCTAAAGCTCTAAAAGGCTACACAAAGTCTTTTGAAATCAGCATCAATAACAACAAAGACCCGCTTGAACAACTACAAAACACAAGAAAAGCCATCGAATATCATGTCACAAACATTCTCACATCTGTGAAAGGTCTGAAATTTGTTGAAACACTCAAGGTGACATTCAAAAAATTAGCAAATGACAAAATAGTGTACAAAACCGCATACTTCAATAGCAAACCTCAAACCATCGTCAACAACACAGAAACCCCAGAAGCATTACAATTATCAAAACAGCAAATCTTAAACATGATAGCTCAATGGGTATCTGAAGGTTCCGGTTGGACTATTGAATCTGTTGACAATCATTACCTTAATATTGTACAATATCAACCAATGAAAGGCTCATCATATATTATTGAACTTCCCCCAGAACTCAGAAACAGTGCGAAGGGATTGATCAATATGAAAAATGAAGACAATGAATGCTTCAGATCGTGCCACATCAGGCGCTTAAATCCTCAAGATAAAGATCTGCAGAGGATCAAAAAATCTGATAAACATTATATACAAGATCTTGATTATACTGGGATTGAATTCCCGGTAACCACAAAGCAGTACAATAAAATCGAAAAGCAAAATGAGATTAATATTAATGTATTTGTATATGAAAACAAACAACCATATCCCATCTTTGTGTCAAAAGAAAAATTTGACAGACAGATGAATTTATTATTGATAACTGAAGATGAAAATAAACATTACGTGCTAATCAAAGATTTCAATAGTTTCATGTACAACACAACAAAACACAAAGAAAGGAAGCACTTCTGTATGCATTGTCTTCAGTGTTTCAGCTCTGAAAGAGTCTTGAATAATCACAAAGATAATTGCATTCAAGTAAATGGTACACAAGCATTAAAAATGCCTGATATGGATAACAATATATTAAAATTCAACAACTTCCACAAACAACAGCCCGTACCATTTGTGATCTATGCAGACTTCGAGGCCATAACAGAAAAGATATCTGGTTGCCAACCTAATAATGATAAATCATATACAGAGGCATACCAGAAGCATACAGACTGTGGATACGGTTATAAGGTTGTCTGTTGTTATGACGATATAAATACAGCAAACCTGCTAAAACGTACATGGGTAAAAAGGCTGTGTATAAATTTATGGAAGCTATGTTGGAGGAAGTCAAATATTGCAAGAAGGTTATGAAAAAAGAATTCAATAAACCATTGAGAATGATGAAAGATGATGAAGAGAAATTTCAAAAAGCTGAAGAATGTCATATTTGCGATAAAAAATATACTGATAAAGATATTCGTGTTCGAGACCACTGCCATATTACTGGTAAATACAGAGGCTCAGCCCATCAAGAATGTAATCTAAAACTTAGAGTAAACCCAGAAGAAGTAAAAAATACCTGTTATATATCATAATCTTCGTGGGTATGACTCATTTCATCATGCAGGAGATTGGAGCCATTGTCAAGAAGCAAACATACACAAATAATAAAGGTGAAAATGTCAAATGAACATCAATGCTATACCTAACAATATGGAAAAATATATGGCTTTCATGCTTGGCAATCATCTGACCTTCATTGTTAGTTTCCAGTTCATGGGTTCAAGTCTTGAAAAGCTCGTTGAGAACATCAACAAATGCGGAAAATGTGATACATGTGAACCTGGTGAGTGCATAAAACGACATATCAACAACAAAGGAAAGATAATGCAACGCAAAACCAGCTTTCAATGCAGTTAATGCAAAAATTGTAAGAATAAAGACAAAGCCTGCATGAATCCAAACCATGCCAATCTGAAATACACCTCTGAAGTATTTGAAGGTCAAGAGCTTGATCTGATGGCCAGAAAAGGGGTTTACCCATATGACTTTATGGACAGTTTCAATAAATTCAGTGAAAAGCTACCACTGAAAGAAGAATTCTACAGCATACTAAACAATGAACATATATCAGATGAAGACTATGAACATGCCCAAAATGTATGGAATACATTCTCTCTCAAAAATATGGGTGAGTACCATGACTTATACCTTGCATCTGACGTCCTCCTGTTAGCTGATGTATTTGAAAACTTCAGGAAAACATGTCTTGAATATTACAAACTAGATCCATGCCATTATTTCACATCTCCTGGTTTATCGTGGGATGCAAACGAACATCAAATTAGAGCTCATGACTGATATTGATATGTTCCAGTTCATTGAAAAGGGACTGCGTGGTGGAATTAGCTATATAGCCAATCGTTATGGTAAAGCAAACAATAAATACATGAGAGAATACGATGAGAAGGCGCCCTCAAAGTATATCATGTATCTTGATGCTAATAACCTTTACGGTTGGCCTATGAGTCAGTATCTACCAACAGGCGGATTCAGATGGATGACACAAAAACAGATTGATAAGATAAACCTTGCCAAGTACAAAGAAGATAGTGAGAAGGGTTTGATACAAAGAAACACTAACCCTTAACAGGCCAGCATATGTGGGTATGTGCATCTTAGATCTTAGTAAGACGTTAATGTATGATTTCCATTACAACTATATCAAATATAGAAATATGGGGGCAAAGCCAAGTTACTATTCACTGACACTGACAGCTTGACATATGAGAGTGAAGCTGAGGATGTATATCAAGACTTTTGAAATGACAAAGACAAATTCGACTACAGTGACTATTCTAAAAGTTCACCGTATTCTGAGAAGACGAATAAGAAAGTAATCGGTAAATTTAAAGATGAAGCCGCAGGAGTTCCAATATGTGAATTCGTTGGTTTGAGATCAAAAATGTACAGCTACATGAAAGACAACCAAAAAGGAGGAAAGACAGCAAAAGGAATCAAGAAGAATGTCATCAAGAAGAACATCACACATGAAAACTACAAAGAAACACTACTCAACAAAAAACAGATGTATCATAAGATGAAAACAATCGGAAGTGAAAACCATGAACTTGGTAGTTATGAAATCAACAAAGTCTCACTCAGCTGTTTTGACGACAAAAGATACTTGCATAAAGATGGAGTGACAAGCTATGCATACGGACACAAGAATATCAAACATTAGCAATCTTCATTAATTCCCATATTGGTCCCAATATTTATCCCAGTATTGGTCCCAACCCTCATTCTCATATTGGTCCCAGTATTAGTCCCAGTATTGGTCCCAATAATGATTCAAGGTTTTGGTTCCAGACCGATGTCCCGGGTTTTGGTTTTGGTTCCAACCCCTATCCCAATATTTGACTCCTATATTTTATTCCTAGGTATTTGGTTTCAGCATTTGGTTTTTCCAGCAGTTGATTAATTGTTGGAGAAATAGTAGAGAATTTCAGCGCAGACAAAAAATTAGGTATAAAAACTCCAGCGCAAAAAATTGGTTTGAAAAAAGCGCTCGTATCCCCAACTACTATACTACTGAGA